>PISX010016265.1:0-46815 GCA_004024625.1 Mellivora capensis
AAATTTGGCATATTTTCATGGCAAACCAAAATGTATATTCTTTATTTTATTGATTTACTAAGTAGAGTTTGGTGATTTTTAATTATTCAATTCCTCTATGTCTGTGCTTATCTTTAGCTTCTTGTTCCGTCAGATTTTGGAACAGTTACTAAAATGTTCCAACTATTTTATATTTATCCTGTTCTAACTGCATTTATATTAGTATTTGGGTTAATATGTTAATAAGCTGTTGTTTATTTGTTACAGTGTTTATATTCTTCATAAATTAAGCATTTTTCCATCATAGAATTTCCCCCTTTATCATGTTAAATGTTTTTATCTATTCTTGGGTTTTTTGGTTAAGTGTTATATTTCCACCATCATTTGCTTTTTATTTTTGTGTATTTATTTCTCAATTCTGCCTGCACAATCTTTTCCTTCATGATTTCCACCTCATATTCTCAGTCTCTCAAGTCTGTAAATCAGATCTCAAACATGACCATCTTTTCCTTCAGTTCATCTCCAGAATATTTTACCTCTAGAATATTTTAATTCTAAAACAATGTTTTCAATTTTCAGAACTTTTTTTAATACCATTTGAACCAATTAATACCATTTTAATACCAATTGAACAAATGCCCTTGTTACTCTTTTTTGTTTAAGGTGTTAACTGTCTCGTCGTATAGTTACATTCTATTTAGAGCCGCCCCTACGTGTCCGCTTACTTGCTTTCCTACTTTGGCTTCCTCACTGGGGTTCATGCTTCACTGCTGAGACACTTCATGCAGGAGGGGATCTTTTAAGGAAAGACAGAACCAGCATCTTTCCCTCGGGGCCAGCTGCCTACAGACCTGCAAATTGCCATTTTTCTGTCATGGATCCAGCTGCAAAAAAGCTGTCACCCTCTAGCCCTAGCAATTCAGGTTGAGGCTGCTGACCTTTTCAGCTCTCTTCAGCTCTCTGATAGCCAGATCACCCCCAAAGATACTCGTGGATATTTAGCTTCTTTTCTACTAAGGGCAAGATGGAAATTTATTATAATCAGTTTTACAAAGAAAAAAATAATCCAGGCCAAAGTCCAACTCGTGTTCTGCTCCCCAACTGCACATGACGACCAGGCTATGTCCACCTGGAAGAAGAGGTACATAGTTTTCTACACAATCGGCACCATCTGACTATCAAGCTGTCTGCCCAGAGGATGTACTTTATTTCTAATCATCCATCTAAGGTAGACATTTTCCAAGTTTCCCAAAGGCAGAGTGTAGGTGAGTGGAGGCTTTCCCTCTGGGGTCCACAAATTCTCATATAAAATTCACTCTCATTCATCGATATTCTCTTTCTCTCTCTCTCTCTCTCTCTCTAAAGTTCACACTAATCCTTACTTCACAGTTCTCAATGACAAGTCTCTTCCCTCATTTCAAGGTCTGGGAATAGGAGGAATGAAAATCCCTTACTACCTCTTGCCATCCTGGATTTTGGCAGAGCAAAAATTCTCATTTGAACCCTCTGTGCCACCACTTTTAGACCCAGAGGCAGCTCGTCTTGGTAGAAGCAACTGATTGTTAACCTGGAGTTGGATGGGTATGAGCAGCATGGACTCATTGTGGTGCCATTTTCCCAGAATCTCACAGAATCTCTCTGGATATTACATTCTCAGAGACTATCTGTTCAAGTATCAGATATGGCAGTGTAGACTGAATACCAAGAATTTCCAAAGGGCCAGTCCCCCACTCACTTCTCCAGCCCCATCTAGCAGACCTTTTCCACTTGCTTTCTGCCAGTCCAGTCACTTTGACTTTCTCGCAATGCCTCCAGCATTCTGTGCTTCCTCAGGATCTATGAATCTTCACATATGTGCTCCTTGTTCATGTAAATTCCTATTCACACCACACATATCAGGCAAGAGACTCCTTCCAGGCAGGCTTTCCTGAAGGTGTCAGCCAGGTGAGGTCTTACGGAGCAGGCTGCCTCCTCCTTGCTCTTCTAGGACCTTATGAACATTTATCCCCTTCACTAGACTATAAGTTCTGTGCAGGCAAGCCTCCCCCGGAGCTGCCTTCAGTACTCGTGTGTGTAGCACCTGGGACACTGCTTAAACACTAGGAGCCAACAGTATTTGTTTTATAAATAACACCAGGAGAGGGGTGCCTGGGTGGCTCAGTGTGTTAAAGCCTCTGCCTTCTGCTCGGGTTATGATCCCAGAATCCTGGGATCGAGCCCCACGTCGGGCTCTCTGCTCCGCAGGGATCCTGCTTCCTCCTCTCTCTCTGCCTGCCTCTCTGCCTACTTGTGATCTCTGTCTGTCAAATAAATAAGTAAAATCTTAAAAAAAAATAACACCGGGAGAGAACCCAGACACTGCATGAGAGTTTTCCTGAGGAATCACAAATCTCAATCATCTGAGGATAAAATTTGATGATAAACTTTTAAGTAGTGAAATCTCATACTAAATTTTCTCACATTAAAGCACGGGATTCCCCAAATTTTTCTGTGAAAGATTTCAAATATATAGAAAAGTTATAGGCATTTGATAATGATCATGCACATATTTCTCACCTAGATACCATTAACATTTTTGCTATGCTTGTTTTGTAACAAAGTTGTCTATTCCTTCCTCAACCCATCCATTAATTCATGATATTTTATGTACAAAGTAGCAGATTTAAGTACATTTCCCCTTAAATACTCTCACATGTATATATCAATATTTAAAGCTTAGTACTTATATATAGGTAGTTTTCAGTCTTTTGAAGTTAAGTTTTACAGACAAATGGATACATTTTAACTGTAAATTTATAAAATTTTTCATGAATGCATACCCATACACAAATCTGTATCAACACATACACATTATCATCATCTCAGAAAGTTCCTTCACACAGCCCAGATAGGTCATTTGTAAATACAGTATAATATTACATTGTGTTTCTTCTGCAAAACTTTTGTGAAATTTAAATGAGATGATGTGAAATACAAAAGTAAAAATACAACTAAGCAACACTGTCACTGAACAAAATAGTTTCAGTTAACACAAATCATAAATAAATGGGAAAATAAGCACTTCATAACCTGTATTATGCTTGTTTTTAAAGTTATGTCCTGCTCTATAAGCATCAAAGAGAAGAGACAGGTTTTGGTGCCTAATCTATTTTATTCTAAGCAATGACTTTAGTAAATTATCTAACTCTTTGATATTTAATTTTACAATTTATAAAATGCAGCAGATAAAAATACTCACAGAATTTGGAGAACGAAGACAGCAGTAACTGTTTTTTTGTTTTGTTTTGTTTTTTAAAGATTTTATTTATTTACTTGACAGAGATCGCAAGTAGGTGGAGAGGCAGGCAGAGAGAGAGGAGGAACTAGGCTCCCTGCTGAGCAGAGAGCCTGATGCCAGGCTTGATCCCAGGATCCTGAGATCATGACCTGAGCCAAAGGCAGACCTTTAACCCACTGAGCCACCCAGGTGCCCCGACAGCAGTAACTGTTGATAGTTAAGTGAAATAATATGAAATCTTAGAATCGAGTTCCCTTTCCCTCTCATTGTCTTTGAGCTTCTTAGATTTCAGTGATGTATATATTAAAAGGTGATAAAATTAATTTATAGTAGAGCTACGGCAGAAGGAGACAAAAGAAGACATTTTTAAACTTTTTTTTTTTGTATAAGCACCAAAACCTGTATTTTTTCTGCTATATTCTGAAGGCTTCTTATGAGTAAGACTAAAAATCTGATTTACGTAGTTTGAGTCTTTCAAGAGCCCCTTAGGTTACACTATATAAATAGTTCTACCTATAGCTGTATCAAATGTTCCTGAAAATAAGCAATTGAATCTCAGAAAAGTTTAAATTTTCAATTATTTCACAGTGCTATGGTAGTAAAAACATGAGTGGCTAGAGAGCAACATGGCCCAGAGATGATTTTTTAGCCAGATTGCCTATGTTCATGTTGGTTCTGGCCCCACTAAATGTATAAAGGGCAGCATGTTATTGCCTTCATGTGCCTCCATTTCCTCATTTGTGAAGTGGAAGCAGTAATATTTCCTATCTCATTGGATTGTTGTATAGATTTACTGTGTTTAAATATGTAAAGATCTTGGAATGTCACCTAGCATATAGTTAATTCTCAATAAAATGAGCTCTCAATATCAGAGTTAGGCAGATGTAGATTCAAATACTACTATCTTGTGTCACCTTGGACATGTTACTTATCCTCTCTGAGTTTTAGGTTCTATATCAGTAATATTGATTAATTAAACATTAAATAATAATATTAAGGGGCATCTGGGTGGCTCAGTTGGTTAAGCATCCAACGCTTGGTTTCGGCTCAGGTCATGATCTCAGGGTCCTGGGATCAAGCCCCATGTCGGGCTCCACATTCAGTGCAGAATCCACTTGTCTCTCTTCCTTCTCTACTCCTACTCCCATTCATGTTCTCCCTCTCAAATAAATAAAATCTTTAAGAAAATAATAATATTCGTAGGGCAGTGACTTACATACAGTAAGTGCCTAATTGTTGTTCTTATTGTATTTTCTTCTTAGATTCCAGTTTCGGAAGGCATGGTAGATTACATACATTTTTTTTTTTTTTAAAGATTTTATTTATTTGCCAGAGAGAGAGAGAGTACACACAAACAGGCAGAGAGGCAGGCAGAGGCAGTGAGAGAAGCAGGCTCCCCGCCGAGCAAGGAGCCCGATGCGGGACTCGATCCCAGGACTCTGGGATCATGACCTGAGCCGAAGGCAGCCGCTTAACCAACTGAGCCACCCAGGCGTCCCTACATACATTTTTAAACCAAGAATGAAAATGCAAAAGATATTTCTATTTCAGATAAAAGGAAATTATTTTTTAAAAAATAGATTCTCCAACAAATTGGTGCCCACTGTGATTGACTCACCAGCTGCCAGAGACTAGAATTTTAAGAACCTTTGTCCCAGAGAAGCCATAAACACTGGCAAGAGATAATTGAATCAAGGGATCTTTGGGTCACATTCTATTCTGACATATATCACTAATTTCACTGTATCTTTGTAGAAAAAAAGTTGGGGGTTAAAACTTTGTTATTCCATTGATTATTATTGTTTGCAGAGGTTTGAGGGTGCTTTTTATTTACCTTCTTATTTTTCACATAATGAATTGCTTTTGAATTCACCTTACATAGCTGGTATGTTTTTAAAAAAATTATATATCTCTGTATAGTTCTGCTTAAGTTCTTTTCTAACTCATAAAAATTCTTCTCAATATCCTGTGTGTATTTAATCTCATCAATTTTGGTAAAACTTCATAAAATTATTGTATTATATCTTTGTTACTAGTGTTTATTAGGCATAGGTTTTAAAACCAAGATTTTAAAAAAAAAGGAAGAAGGAAATTGAAACCATTTTCAATGTTTTCTGTGCGCATTTGCACTGTGAAATCACTTGTAACAGACTCACACAACTAATTAGCAGATCTTTATTTTGCTATGTTTCTGGCCAAGTCGATGTGACAGGATATGGGAAGCCATACCAATTAACAGGCCTGAGCAAGCTTCTCATTTGACAAACATTTAATAAGCAATAAAATAGGAACTTGGAAGTTCTGAAATTCACTGATGGAAAAAAGAGAAGAGCTCTGTTGCTTATCTGGAATAAAGGAGGAACTCAATTAAGCTAACAAGATGCAAGCTGTAAAATAATTTTTTTTTTCAGGGTTGAGTTGAATTTTAGTTTAGCAAGCAACTTTGGGAGGTCACCTTGTCCTTTTCTTTCCTGGTCTGCATTAAAGCATAGCTGTGCAGCCCATGGTCTGCCTTCTTTCTGAGCAGTCCTCCCTAGTCGTGACGGCGATGGTAGACTATTAGAATTCTGTTTAAAATGTTAATGAAGATCTGGTATTTAAAAAACTAGTTGTAAACTTTTGTAAATTTGTAGTGATCATCTTTTAATAATCGCAGGGGCTGATTTATGGCTGTGCCTCTCACCGCCTCTTCCTGGTAGATCTGTGTGTGTTTGATTTTAATGTTGTTCCAGGCAGCTCACTACACCTGAAATGCATTCATGCCATCGATGTGTTCTCCAGGCACTTCTTCAGGAACCAACCCTTCCCACTTTGCATTATCATCCAGTTAAAAGCTTCATGTTTCTGAAAGTCAATAATGAAAAAAGTATTCAAGACTCTATGTCTTGAATATTAATATCTATATTTATAAGAAAATTTACGGCACATGTTGTCTATATCTCATTTAAAACTGGTAAGCTTTCAAAAAATTTATCACAGAAAAGGTGAACTGACAAGATAAATGAAGTAGAAGTTCATTATTCAAATTAAAAATTATTTTCTGTCAACTGAAGGCACATAGCATTTTTATTATAAGATTTTAGTACATATTAAATATAATTAAATTTTTATTTTAAAATAAGATAATTGTTAATATTGATATATTTTAACTTAATTATCTTTAGTTTTTAAGTTAACTGAAGTGATATTAATGGCACGGATGAAGCTAACATTATTCAAAGTGGGCCTTTTTTAACTGATTCAAAATTCATTTATTCATTCAAACATTTGTATTATGCACTACCAATTTCATGAGATTTAATTGAAAAAATAACTTTATTGAACACAGACAGAGAGGGTGAGAGAGGGAACACAAGCAAGGAGCGTGGGAGAGGGAGAAGCAGGCTTCCCAGGGAACAGAGAGCCCGATGTGGGACTCAATGCCAGGACCCTGGGATCATGACCTGAGCCTAAGGCGGACCCTTAACAACTGAGCCACCCAGGCACCCCAAGTTAGGCTTTTTATTAAGCCCTGGAAGCAGAGGTTAGTAGAAAAATATGGTCACTGCACTCTTAGTGCTAAGAAAGTTGTATAAGAAAATCATTCAGCAGTGGAAACTTTGAGCCTTAAAGTTTAGCCCTAAGTAACGATCTTTGTTTTTCTACTGAGTTGGTTTATGTTCATTTGCTCTTTGGAAGTCCGCTTATGATAAGTAAAGCATATATTGTATACACATATTATAGTCTTCAAAGAAAGATCATAACACTGTAATTGGCAACATTATTAACAAGAAAAACAAAAGGCTATGAATGCTTACTTTATACAGTACAACAAATTAACAGTTGACATATTTTGATCTTTAGACAGTGATTCTAGTTACCTTTTATACGCCAGAGAGTATTTTTGTAGTCTTCTTAGTGAAATGCATTTATGCTTTTTACTGATTTTCCAGGTACAACACTGATCTCAAATTCATTAATATTAATATGAGAGAAACTAGCTTGCTGAACATCAAAACAGTATTACATTTTGAAAGTAAGAAATTCCCTTTACAGTGAATTGACAATATTCCCAAAGCAAAGGACTCACTCCTAATTAAACATTATTCTTCAGTAGAAACTGTCTTCATTCACTTAGATAAACTTGTGGTAATCTTTAAAACTTCAAGAAGGTATTTATTCAGGACAATGCTAGGAGTTTGCATTTAGGAAGTTTAGAAATGTGAATACATCTTCCAATACTGAAAAAAACAACACCTGTACTGTGGATATATAAACAGATTCTTTTCACTTACGTTTGTTACTCTGTTTATACTTGTGATTCTGTTATATGCCAACCTCTAAGATGTTTATTCTTATGTTCACTAATGTTAAATATAAAACAAGTTCCTTTTACATAGGAGGCATTAATAATGTCAGAAAGGGGAAAAAAATAAAGGAAGCAAAAAAGAAAAGAGAAAGAAAGGCATTCTAGGATCTTTCTGTTTTTCTGTGATGCAGTATTAGGTAAAATGAAAACAAAGGCATGAACATTCCACAGTACCCGAAAGTGTTGTGCAGATGTGGCGATGAGGTTGCCAATCTACTGTGGCCAGAATCACTAACACTATAGACACAGCATGGGGAAAGCCCCCAAGCTATGGAGAACTTTTTTCTTATCAGAGTATTCACTGTAAATCAAATTTGGGTAGTTAGCAGCCATTTTAACAGGAACAATGCTACAAGGTTGCCCGCAGAAGCTGCTGTATCACTGGAATAGCTATTTGTAGAGGCAGTCCAGGTTTCCCTGGCATCAGTGGCTAAGTGTGAACTTCTGCATAACATGTGATTCATAAACTTTTGGCTGGGGAGAAAAATTACTTTTCACCTGTGTAGAGGACTATATCTGGGCACTCTGGAGTTTTCGTTTTTATCAGTACCTTCAATTATTGCAGGAAGTCATTAAAAACATGCTCCAACTGAGATCTGACCTTGGAGAATTGGCTTTTCACTCTAACTGAGGGGAAAGAAAATACAAATTTTTGTTAGGAGAGATGCTTTGTGTTATATAAGACACTCCTCCCAAATATTATATTCCTATATTTAGGTGAAGTTTTGTACTTAAGTATAAAATAAGACCACTTAAAAGGCAAATATGAGCAATAGCTTCAAATCTTTGAATAACAAAAATAAATACTTAGTTAATACTTTGACCAGTGTATAATTATTAACTCTGAGAGGTCACCTGCATGGGATTCTGAAATATTTTTCAAAGTTATCAATGACAAAGGAAGAGTAATTGCAAAAATAACAAACTATTTAAAAATAAAATTTCTGAAAACATGTACCTTAATTCTTCAACTTTATAAGTGAATAGTCATTTATTTTAAACATACTCTAACTCAAGGTTAAGTTATATGACCTGGATTTGACTTTTAAGTTATGAGTAATCACAGTTATAGATGTGTAGGCAAATTTTACTTAGCATGGGTAAGATATCTAACACATACACACACACACACACACACACATATAATGAGTAGTTAAAATGAGACATTTTAAAAGGTTAAATAACATTATTGAAGTACTGTGTAGCAGACACAGAAAGGAAGGTAGAAAGTTGAGTCTGTGTTCTAAAAAGATTTGCTGAGCTTGCGAGACCTTTGAGCAAAGTAAGCAAACATTTTCCAGTTGTAGTTAATTTGAAGAGTTTAAAATTTAAACAAAGCTAGAGTTGAAGACACATATCTCTGCCAAGTCTCATTAAAAGACTTTAGGGAGGGGTTTGACTTAAAGTACTAGGGTGATTTATTTTCATGTGGTACTTACATGCAATAGTAATATATAATAATAATAATCACAAAAACAAGGCATTGTATTACATTTTCCCTTCCTTCAAAACTAAGTCCCATTCAACAGTCTACTATCTAGTACTTCCAGGTACTGGTCAATTTGACAGGTGATCAAATTTGCAAAAATAATGCCTAAGATATTGCCTCATAGAGTCATGAGGATTAAAGGACTTATTTTTTAATCATAAAATTCTTTATAAATTTAAGATATAGTTATTTTTATGTTTATTTTAGTTTATGTTTATTTTATGCTTAAAATAGTTTTTTGCCAGTTTACAAAAGATTCTTATTGTACACTTGCCTAAAAATCCTGTGGTGATTAAAAAAATTAAACTTATGAGCAAGTTAGACTTCCAAAACTAACGAGAGAATTTAAGAAGAGTCCTTGAAATATGTCTTCTCTTTCCATATAAATTTGATACAAAAGCTATCTTCATTGAAAACTGCAAAATATTGTTATTATTCATGATAGTTCTTAAAAAATTAATTGAAAACTTTTTAGGGTTTGAAAAACATCTCTTTTAAAAATGGAAGAAAAGCTAATTTGTGAGGTTTTTTTTTAATAAGAATAATAGTGTTTTTAAGTAAAATATATTTTCTTCTTACTCAATGTATTTTATAAGAAAATATATATAAAAGAAAAATATACTAATATAAAATATATAAATACATAAGTAGACCATATTTTCTTATTAAATGGCATAATATTCATGGCATGCTATGAATACTAATTGTATTTCCAGGCCCCTGGGGACTCAGTTAAGCCTCCGTCTTTGGCTCAGGTCATGATCTCAGGGTCCTGGGATAAACCCCACATTGGGCTCCCTGCTCAGTGAGGAGCCTGCTTCCCCCTCTCCCCCTGCTGCTGCCCTGCTCCTTCTGGCTCTCTCACCCCCTTTCTGTCTCAAATAAATAAATAAATAAATAAGTAAAATCTTTTAAAAAAGAAGTGTTTTAAAAAATAATAATTATCGTATTTCCTGAGAAAGAACTACCAAACAAACCTAATGCACATTAATGGTTTGCTAATATTAGTATTAGTTTTCCAGGGCTGCTGTAACAAAGTATCACAAACTGGGTGGCTTACATAACAGAATTTTTTTTCTTGGTTCCTGAGGCTAGAAGTGCAAAGTCAAGATGTTGGAGGGTTCCTTCCTTCTAAGTGCTCTGAGGGAGACTTTGTTCCATGCCTCTCCCCCAGCTTCTGGTGGTTTACTGGTAATGCTTGATGTCTCTTGGCTATAGAAACATCACCCTGGTCTCTGCTTTCATTTTCATATGGTATTCTCTCTGTGTGTGTTTCTATCCTTTACAAAGGACACTAGCCATACTAGATTAAAGCTCGCCCTAATGACATTTTAACTTGATTGCTTCTGTGAAGACCCTATCTCCAAATAAGGTCACATTTTGAGGTGCAGAAGGTTAAGACTTCAACTTGTAAATTTGAGGGGGATGCGATTCAACCTACAACAGCAAATTGCCAATTTAAAGATCAGTGTGATACTTTGAAATAGAACCAAAAATAAAATCACTTAAAAGAAACTGCCAGAATTTTTTTTATAAATTGCAAAAAGCAAAAAGTTGTCAAGCACAGAAATTTTAAAAATGCTTTTTGTCAGTGTTACTTTTGGAAATAATTACTATTTTATTTATTTAAAGACTTTTGGGGGCACTTATTTTCTCTCATGAACTGCTTTGGGAACTCATCTTTACTGATAAAGCAAATACAAAATACACACACACACACACACACACATATATATGCACATACCCTCATGGTCCTTACGGTATGGCAGAAAATGTTGTTTTACTTTTGAGACTTTGAGACTTTGAAGTTTTGAATGAAATTGAAAAATACATGCTAATTTTAATAGCTTTAAGATATTGATGCAGGAGACCAATTACCCATGCTGTTTTACCGCTCTCACATAGGGCTTTAGCACACATCCTGTTCATAAAAATTGTATTTAGTAGGATATCAAATAATGAAGAACTTAGTCTAATAATTTAGTTTTAGATTTAGCTATATTCTTTTGCTGTTATATTTGTATATTGCATGTTTTTTGCTTAACAAATTATAATTAGAAAAATAATCTTGCCACATTATATCTAAAGCCATTGCCTGATAATGTTTTGTTGAAACTTAGTATCAGAACAGCCTTTCAGGCATTTACTCTTAAACCTGAAATACAAATGTGGAATGTTTTTAATTCTCTGGTGACATTTTTATAATATTTCCATTCCTAGTCTCTATGAAGCCTTCAAAGATGTATTTCACCTTTCAGGCAATGATGGAACTCTTAATATTTCCCTCTAATGCTAACGCTGGGGCGAGATGAGGTGCAGTAAGCTGGGCTGCCTGGGGAAATAGCATCATAAAACATGGAGGCTCAACTCATGTTCTAGTCTGTTGTATTTTGAAAGACTCTTATTATAGCACAACAGAGTTGTACTTAACAAATATTGAAATCATAGACACAAAGGCGAGAATGTAGGAAACAGGCACCTGGGGGATAAGATGCTTTTCACTTTATATCTCAGCCTTACCCATACTTAAGTATCATCTTTTTTTTTTTTCTTAATCTTCACACAAATGTTTTGAATGACAGAACAATTAGAAAGAAACCAGATTGCAGTATCTATATCTGTCACTATAACTATTCCCTGGCAGACATAAATTCCCTGCTGATTTTGTTGCACTGTATTATCTGAGAGGTAAGCTGAATCTTAACCTAGTTTTTTAGCGGTATAGCAGTGCCTTGGAAGAAATGCCTCCTTCATCCTACTCTGAAAGTTGCATTTTTCCCTACTGTCTGATAGCTATTTTTTGGATAAAATCTACTTTGTTACAGAAAGTTGCTATTAAAAAAAAAAAAAACAACAATGTAGATGGCTGACACAGGCATCTATATGCTGCACAGTGGACTGTGTGAAATTGACTAGGAGTATCCAGATAATTTCAGATAAAATGAAGACCAGTTCCACAGGACCATGAAAATACCAGTGCTCTCCCTGGATCACTAACCTCGTTCCAATTTCCAAAGGCAGTTGCTCCTTTGGCTGTTGTTGCTTCAATGATGCCAGAGTCTATTTTTATCAGCTTACATACTATTCTGACAGCCCTGTATCCTGAATTAAATATAATATTTTTGTGCAAATATACATAACTCCAAATTCATTGGAACCAGAATTAAGTCAGCATTTTTGTATGAATTATGTATAAATTAGTAGATAAAAATTCAGAGACTTGTGGCTTCAGGAAATAACACAAGATGACCTTTTTTGTGATTTAGCTGATTTGAATTTGTCACAGGTTTTAAGGAAAAAGTTATCTTTCTCATTTACTAGCAACATGCTCCTTTCCCATTTCTCATCATAATGTAAATTAAGGCTGGTTGGCTTTTTTTATTGCAAGTCTAAAGGTGAGTACTTTTAGACATGGCAAGAGCTGTGGGTATGAAGACAGTTCATCAGACATCAGTGTACACAGTGAACAACTTTGACCCTGACAGTTGGATGCCCATAGCTAAAAAGCTTTTCCCAGTCATCCAATTAGGAAGGTAGCAACTGTTCATAATTATGCATATCGGATGCACAACCAACCCCTTTATTCTTTAGTTGAAAATATTTGTTGTCTTAATGTCTCTCTATTGCTTTGAATTGAATGAGCTCTTATGTTATAGCCTTGATCAATATTTCCTACCCCTTTCCACAAAATGGCAAATAGAATTTCCAGGCACTTTATCGTGCTGCAGAGGTCTCAACTATCAGCTGCAGCAAGAACATTAGTGTTCAGTTAATTGGTACAGATGGCCACAGCACTGATTCTACCATTTCATTCAGCGGAGATCTGGATACTGGGGCTGGAACGCAGATGTCAGACCAGGGGCTTTGTTGGTATTTTCTGGTGTTGCTTTCGAAGGCCTTGTTCCTCTCTCTGTCTCCCCCTCCCTCCCTCCTTTTTCTGTTTCTCATATGTCTTTCATAAATTTAACACAAAAATATAGGGTGTCTGCATGGCTCAGTCAATTAAGTGTCTGCCTTTGGCTTAGGTCATGATTCCAGGGTCCTGGGAATGAGCCCCATGTGGGGCTCTCTGCTCAGCAGGAGCCTGCTTCTCCCTCTCCCTCTGCCTACTGTTCTGACTGCTTGTGTGTGCGTGCATGCTCTCTCTGTCTCTGTCAAATTGAAAAAAAAATGAAGTTTAAAACAATTAAAGAAAATAAAACATAAATGTATGGTTCATATTATCATTGTTTTTAAAATATGCATGGATTTCTATATCACTGGTTTTGTTTCAGAAAATGCTAGATACAACAAAAAGAAATCAAGTACTTATAACTTGAAAAACACTGTGAGTAGT
Organism: Mellivora capensis; assembly: GCA_004024625.1. Taxonomy (NCBI): domain Eukaryota; kingdom Metazoa; phylum Chordata; class Mammalia; order Carnivora; family Mustelidae; genus Mellivora; species Mellivora capensis. The sequence continues at coordinate 13,430 of PISX010016265.1, forward strand.
AGTTAAAGAATCCAAGTTATATGAGAAGTAGCCCCTAATTATAGGAGAGAGATGCAGTAATTTGTATATTAGGAGTAGATATTATAAATGTGAGGAAATATTACTTAACATTTGGGGTCCTTAATGCAAAAATAAAAAAAATGGAACAAGTATGATACATGGTGGGATGTCATCCATGGAAAGTGTTAAAAAAAGAAGAGGAGAGATGTACTCTGTCCTAGAGCGAAATACAATGATTTGATAGAAAGGGAAGATTTTGAATCCAGGACTGAGTGCAGAGGGTAGGCTTTCCTTCAGGAGCAGGAATAAGATGGCAAACCCTCCAGATTTGTGAGGATGATGAGTTGGGGAACAACTGGTCAGGATTTTGCTGTTTATGACATAGGAGGTACAACTGGGATAATTTGGTTAGTGCTAGATTTAGGAGTTTTGATTGAGATTAAGGAGTTGTGGCCTGGAATTCAAATGTTTTCCTGAAGTCATTAGTGAGTCATTGAAAGCTTAGAAGAAATTCAAACAGTGAGAGAAAGAGGGAGGGAGAGAGAGAGAGAGAGAGAGAGAAATAGTAAGGGGACAGAGATTATAACAATTAAGATATGTGATATATTTTGTTTGGAGGATTTTGTTTGTTTGTTCAATCATCTACCCTGAGTGTTGGATAAAATTTCCTATAAAGGGCCAGGTAGTTAATATTTTGGGCTCTGCAGCCCGTATCATCTATGTCACAACTACTCAACCCCTATTGGAGCATGTGAGCAGCCACAGGTGTACCATAGGGTGTAGTTGTATTCAGTGAAACTTTTTTTTGGCAGTAAAATTTGAATTTCCTAAAATGTTCATGTGTTGTAAAATATTGCCTTCTGTTGATTATTTTAACCATTTTGAAGTTTCAAAACTCTTCCATGGACTCATGTAAAAACAGGCAATTTGAATAGATTGCTAATCTCAATCTAAATAACGGAATGCTTCTCGTCTACTATATCTTCCATGTTGGTCACTCTTTTTAAGAAAATATAGGCTCTTTCATTTAATAATAAAACAATTTATAATAAAACTTTTTTCAAAGATTTATTTATTTACTTCAGAGAGCATGAGCAAACAGGAGTTGGGGAGGGACAAAGGGAGGGAGGGAGAATCAAGCAGATTCCTGGCTGAGTGTGGAGCCTGAGGCAAGGCTCGATCCCAGTACTCTGAGATCATGACCTGAGCCCAAACTAAGAGTCACATGTGTAACCAACTGAGTCATCCAGGCACCCCAAAAACATGTTTTATAATAAACATTCAGCACACTTCTGAGAAATTTTCTTTCAAGTCTTTAAGTTCATTTAAATAATTTTGGATAATCTTGATACGATTAATTGTTAATTTATTTTATTAAATTTCTGTTTTCTATGTTGCATATAGCTTATATATAAAAATAACTGTATGTGGCTATATTGAGATACAGGTTATGCTTCCATCATAGCAAGCTTTTTGCAGTGGTGACAATGAGGCCTGTAACATTTTCTGCTAGGCTCATGTTGTAGAGTGGAAGTAATAAGACTTTTCTTTTCTTTCTTTCTTTTTTTTTTTTTTTTCTTTTAAGATTTCATTTATTTATTAGAGAGAGAGAGCACAAGCAGGAAGGGCAGAGTGAGAGGGAGAAGCAGACTCTCCACCAAGCAGGGAGCTCCATGCAAGGCTTGATCCCAGGTCCCTGAGATCATGGCCTCAGCTGAAGGTCCATGTTCAACCAACTGAGCCACCCAAGAACCCCAACACTTTTCAACATTAGAAACAATGAAGGAATAATAATTTTAGATCATTTGCCAAAATAGCAATCAATGTACTTCCTATAATTTAATTCTAGGGCCCTAAACAACACGTAGTTTCATTAATGAAATAAGCTTTATTGTGAAAAAGGACTTGGAATTTCATATAGGCTAAAGGTCAACAAGAAAAGAGAAGGTACGATTCCTTTTGATTTTCTCATTTTCCTGCAGAGACATTTGTTGAAATTTGGGCCTTGTTGGGCCTCCAGTGTGACTCTGTATCCCAGGGCAATGCAATGCAAGGACCTTTTTCTTACTGTGGTAGTTAAAAAAAACCCAAAACAACAACAACAACAAAACAAAACAAAAAACAAAAGTAGCCTTCCAAGAAATATCTAGGTTCCAGGAAATCCTTAGAACTCACAAATGTTACCTTATTGGAAAAAGAAAAAAAAAATCTTTTCTGATGTGATTAAGGATCTTGAGATAAGATAACCCTGGACTATGAGGGTGGACTCTAAATTCAATATCAAGTATCCTTAAAATAGAGACGCCTGCGTGGCTCAGTCAGTTAAACATCTGCCTTCAGTTCAGGTCATGATCCTGGAGTTCTGGGATGGAGTCTTGCATCGGGCTCCCTACTTAGCCGGGAGTCTGCTTCTCCCTCTGCCTGCTGCTCTCCCTGCTTGTGCTCTCTCTCTCTCTCTATCTCTCTCTCTCTGAGACAAATAAATAAATAAAATCTTTTAAAAAAGGTATCCTTATAATAGAAAAAGTAGAGGGAAATTTGAGACAAATAGACGAGGACACACAGGCAGAAGAGGGAAAAGCAATGTTGAAGACAATGGCAGAGACTAAAGTGATGTGGCCACATAACTCCAGAAGCCAGGGAATTCTGGCAGGACCAAAAGCTGGAAGAGGGAAGGAAAGATTCTCCTCTAGAGCCTTCAGAGAAAATAGAGCTCTGCCAAGACCTTGATTTCACACTTCTGACCTCCATGAATAGTGAGGGAGGAAATTTTTTTGTATTTCACACTACCCAGTCTATGGTACTTTATGACAGCAGCCACAGGAAACTAATATATTCCCATATTTTTTTATTCTGACACAGCAAACATGAAAGCAAACTTGTGTGTGTGGGGGGAAGGGGCTAATGGGATGAATTTAGAATCTTCCTGGTGCCAAGCCAACTAACTGGTTTAGTATGATAGATATTTATCAACTTTGGGAATGTCTGATGGCCATGCCCAGAGATCATGACTAAGTCCCTCCTGACAGAGGAAGCCGAACTTGGATGCAGCCTCTCCTCCTGCAAAGGCAAAGCGAAAGGGATATCAGGGCAGAAGGGAAGGATCGTTACTGTTTTAATCAGTTCTCCTTGTTTTGCTCTTCTGAAAACATTATTTTCATTCCATTGAAGCAAAATTTTGGAGTTGGGGGTAGTGTTCATTGTTTAATAGATCAAGTACTAGGTAAATTTGTGATGGAGGGAAGGCATTTTATCAGTATTATTTTGGTAAACATATCTTTCCTTCTGGAAATGCCTATTGTCTGAGAAAAGGCCAGCCTAGAGATAAGCTCCGACCTGTGGATCACTTGTCTCTCTGCTTATAGATTCATTCCTATCTCCACCCTGATCTTTTTGTCACAAAATACTGAGTGCTACACACCTTTGTTCCCAGGCTGGTTTTTGGCAAGGGCCAGTGAAGTCCATGGCAGAACACTGGAGGGTGGGAAGAAGGAAAAAGCCAGGGCATTTTTCCCTATTGTGATTTGGATGAATTTCTCACAGTAGCTCCTTGGTTTCACCTCCTGCCAACCAGTTCTGCTCTCTAATGTCACAGGCACCACCAAAGGTGGTGTTCGATTTCCTTTTCTTCGACTTCCTTTGTGACCAGATGGCTCATACTAAATGCCTCTATTAACTTGATGGATCTTAACTAATAGGAAATCAAAGAGAAAATGTCACATTGCTTACCATCAGTTTGAATTTGAGGACAAATCAATCAGTCCTGACTCATCATTGAGGTGTTCCTGGTTAAGATAACAATCGACACACAGGTGATGATTTACATTTTCCAAGTAAATTTCATTTGTGCATTCCTTCTCCCGGAATAAAGAGGTAAAAGTCAAGAGATACCTGATGACATCGGCAGTCAATAAAGGCCATATCCAGGCTCAAATCCAAGACTTCTGTCCCGCAACCCTATGATCTTTGCCTTAATGCATTAGGAAGATACGCCATCCTTTCTTTTGTCTGTAAGGTATAACAAGATGACGGTATTTTGAAATTTTGAAGGCAGGTAAGCTTCACATCAAGTTCCTGATTTCTGATGCAGAAGGTATTATTCTCTGATAATAAATGTTCAAAAAGAAAGCACTGAATTGTTATTAAGACAGATATACAATGTATATTCTTATATGAATTGAAATCTTTGGCTTATTGAGATGAGATGATTGAAAACAAAGAAACATTCTATAGGGTGGTAAATCTGCAGTAAAGGAATATTTCCAGGGTCTAAGGGGAATACAAAATATGTAATGTCAAGTTAATATTAAGGTTAATATTAAATTGTAGATGTACATTTATTATTACTATTTCCATAAATGTTTTCAATAGAGTTTATATTATTTCCCTCAGGAGGTTTTTATTATGTGTAATTATATTTTATTATGTACTTCACAAATATTTCATTATTTAATACAACTTATATTTTACTGAATATGTTTAGAGTTCTAGGGCAATGCTAATCTTGAAATATTTATATTATGTTTGCTATTTATCCTCAAATAATAAATATACATCCAATGGACTATTATAAAGTACAACTAAAAACTTGATTTATTAGTCATACCCTATAGTTGTATTAAAAAATACTATTACTTCAAAATATGATATTTAAAAAATAATAGCTACAAAATTAATAGGCATGTATTTGAAATCTTAAAATAATGAATTGCTAGACAATTAAAAGAGAGCAAGAATTTACAGAAAAATGCTAATTCCCAATGGTTTAATATATTACAGCAGACATTAAGAATTCAACATTCTTTCTAGAAAATGAGGACTTAGGCATAGAGTATTTTTTTAAATAGTTTTAAAGTACTCATATGTATTGTCTTTAGTCTTTAAAATTTCCTTTACAGTGTCTTTAATCTGAAGAATTTCAAGGAGTAAAAGAATAGTTTTCTTTAGATATAGTATTAATAAGATAGTATATAAATTGTATTCTTTCATTAACAAGGAACGGAACAGTATATTGAGTTACCACTTTTGAAAAATTTTGACTTTTACAAATTATTTTATAATAATTCTGTCTTTTATTTAATAAACTCTTGAGAATATTAAAGATTATTACATATAAATATTTTATATACAGAAGTGTGTATGTTACTTGCTATGCAACATATTCTCTATGACTAACATTTGTATGGATGAATAAATCTGTGAAATAGCAAGAGGAGTAAATCAAAGAAAAGATTTCCAGAGTGTCTTCTCATATGTTTCTAGTCCACACAAGTTTAAAACTAGAATAAAAAAGCAATCCACAGATTTAGTAAAATCCTTGTCAAAATACCAGCAACATTTTCACAGAACTAGGAGAACAACATTTTCACAGAACTAGAATAAATAAAAATAAAATTTGTGTAGAACCCAGGATCCCAAGCAGCCAAAGCAATATTGAAAGAGAAGAACAAAGCTGGAGGTATCATAATTCCAGATGTCAAGATATGCCACAAAGCTATGGTAATCAGAACAGTGTGGTACTGGCATAAAAATAGACACATTGATTGATAGAACAGAACAGAAAAGAGAACCCAGAAATAAACTCAGTAACTAATCTATGACAAATGAGGAAAGAATATGTAAAGGAGAGAAGATAGTCTCTTCAACTTATGGCCCCAGGAAAACTGGAGAGTAACATGCAAAAAATGAAACTTGCCTGCTTTCTTACAACACATACAAAAATAAATTCAAAATGGATTAAAGATTTAAATGTGAGATCTGAAACCATAAAACTCCTAGAAGAAAACATAGGCAGTAATTTCTTTGACACTGGCTGCAGAAATGTTTTAAATGTTTTTCTAGAAATATCTCCTCAGGCAAGGGAAACAAAAACAAAACTGTTCCAACTATACCAAAATAAAAGGCCTCAGCACAGCAAAGGAACAAACCATCAACAAAACAAAAAGACACAACACTTAATAGAAGATATTTTTAAATGATATATCTTATAAGGGGCTAATATCCAAATTATATAAAGAACTTATACAACTCAAGAGCAAACAACAACAACAAATAATAATAATAATCCAATTAAAAATGGGCAAAGGACCTGAATAGACATTTTATAAAAGATGGCCAACAGACACATGAAAAGATGCTCAACATCACTAATTATAAGGGAAATGCAAATTAAAACTATAATGAGATATCACCTTCACCAGTCAGAATGGCTAAGATCAAAAAGACAAGAAATAACAGGTGTTGATGAGGATGTGGAGAAAAAGGAAACTTCATGCACAGTGGGTGGGAATGCAAACCAGTGCAGCCACTGTAGAAACAGTATGGAAGTTCCTCAAAAAGTTAAAAATAGAATTACCACATGATCCAATAATTCTACTACTGGGCATTTACTCAAGGAAAACAAAAACACTACTTTGAAAATAGTATGCTTATTGCATCATTATTTACAATAACCAAGATATGGAAGCAGCCCAAGTATATCCATAGATCAACAATGGTGTATATACACACACTCTGCACGCGTGCACACACACACACACACACACACACACACACACACACACACTGGAATATTGATCATAAAAAGAAGATCTTGTATTAGCAACAATATGGATGGACCTAGAGGGTATAATGCTAAGAAATGGGCAGAGAAAAACAAATCCTATATGATTTCACTCATATGGGGAATTTAAGAAACAAAACAACAAAAGAGAGGCAAAAAACAGTCTTAAATACAGAGAACAAAGGAGGTCGCCAGAGAGGAGGTGGGTGGGGGGATGTATGAAATAGGTAAATGGGATTAAGAGTACACTTATCTTGATGAGCACTGAGAAATAAGTAGAATTGTTGAATCATTATATGGAAAATGCTCACACTTGATTAAGAATGTAAATGATTCAGTTCCATTCATCTTTATGATGGGGGAAAAAATCTAAATTGAAATACCTATTGATGGTAGATAAATATTTTTATTTCTAAGTATGAAAAGTAGCACTTAGTTTAAATAAGAGGAATAAACACTTTGTAGCCCAAATATAAAGTTACAAATACCAGTGCATAAATAACAACATATCTATCAACAGAGTGACTGCGAAGAAAGTGTCGTAAATGGAGATTTATGCCATCACTCACTCCAGCACATACAGAAATGAGGAAAAAGATGCAAAATAGTAGAGATAACATCAGATATTTTGAAAGTAAGAAAGGATCCAATATCCAGCACAAATAACAAATGCTCACAGAAACACATGGCTTATATCACCTGGAAAGGGAATCTGGCGAGCATATAAAGAAGGTATGAGCACGTTGCTGTGCAACGAGAATTGAGGTAACTCATTTTTGCCAGCACAGTGGTGAGAATTGATCATACTTCAAGTAAGACAACAAATGGGGCACCTGGGTGGCTCAGTGGGTTAAAGCCTCTGCTTTCAGCTCAGATCATGATCCTCGGGTCCTGGGATTGAGCCCCACATCGGGCTCTCTGCTTCCTCCTCTCTCTCCCTGCCTACCTCTCTTGCCTACTTGTAATCTCTGTCTGTCAAATAAATAAATAAAATCTTTTAAAAAAAAAAGAAAGACAACAAATACTCTATTTCCATCCCACCACTGATAATTGACAACATAATAGGCTGGGAAAAATGCCGTCTGTCAAGCAAAAGTTGGAGCTAAGCTGAACGGGCACGCAGAACTTTTGTGGCCTTTTCTCATAAAACAGACTCCTAGAATAATTGGAGAGTAGCAACCAAAAAGGCTTGGAAGAGCATGATGGCCCTGACTGGATAGTAAGTAGTCCAGCACTTTCCAGTAGGCTTCATGTGATGTGGACAACGTGCTGAATAAAGGGAGACTGGTTTGTAACAACACTGGCCCTTCCTTATTGTTCTGAGTCAGAGGTGAGGTTGTACCTGGGGAAACTGAACCACAATCTACAAAGTAGCTGATAAGCCCCATACTAGTGACCACATTTAATCATTCCACACCTTTATAAATATGAGCAAATAATAAACCCATTCTACCCTTATTTCTATTTCTATTATTATTGTTAGGCATAATGGAAATCAGTTAGCTGATATTTTCTTTTGGATTCCTACTTTTGTGGTTCCAAACAAAGTAGGCCTGTGATTTATTTTCTTTGTACTTTCCCAATTCACTTTGCTAATCAAGGTGGCAATAGTTTTGTAGAATAAGTTAGGTAACATTTGTTCTTTTACTATTTGCTGTCACAACTCCTATAAGAGAGAAATTACATATGCCCTTACACTTTTAGGAAAATTTTATATCTATAAAATTAAATCTGGGCCTCTTTGGTGTGTGAGGTGGTCTTTGTTTACCATTTCAATTTATTATTTATTAATCTATTAGCTGTTCTTTTTCTTTTTTATACTTATTTTTTTATATTTAAAAATTTTGCATTTTATGTATTTTCCATTTAATATTGGTTTTCTAACATTTTAATTTTGATTTTTATACTAATGCTCAGATACAATTTACATAAAATAAATGTATCCATTTCAAGCATATAGTTTGATGAGTTATCACACACACAATACACACACACACTCTGTATAAACTCATCCACAAACAAGATTAACTCAAACCAAAAACATTCTCTCCTGCCAGCCCTAGTTTGCCTCATCAAACCCTCCCAGCTCCTACCCCAGCCCAGGCCTCAGGCCACCATTGAACTGTACTACCAAATCCATTTGTCTCTTCTAGAATTTCATATCTGTATCATGCAGTATGTATTCTTTTGTATTTGGCTTCTTCCTCTCAACATAGTGATTTTGAGATTTATCCACATTGTTATAACGTACCTTCTTTTATTTTATGGCTAAGTATTCTATTAAATGGGTATAGCACAATAGTCTTCCTCTTGGTGATAGACACTTGGGCTCTAAAATTTGGTGCTATTAGGAATAAAGGTGCTATGTGCATTATTACAGAAGGATTTGCATGTGTCTTAGCTCAGGCTGCTAAAATAAAATACCTTAGACTGGGGGTGCCTTAAACAACAGAAACGATTTCTCACAGTTGTGTGGGTTGGGAAGCCCAAGATCGAGGTACTGACAGATTTGGTTCTAGGTGAGTGCCCTCTTTTTGGCTTGTAGAAGCCACCCTTTACCTGTGTGCTTACATGTCCTTTCCTCAGTGCAAGTGTGTGGGTGTGAGGTAGCTCCGGTCTGTCTTCTGCTTCTTATAAGTGCACTCACTGCACCATGGGAGAGCCACCCTTAGAGCCTCATCTGAACTTCACCTAAACTTCATCATCTCCCAAAGGCCTCAACTCCAAATATCAGCACTTAACATCTCAATTTTTAGAGGACACATTTGGTTCAAAACAGTGTGGGTATACATTTTTTATGTTGGGGTGAATTACTCAGAGTGGAATTGCTGGGTTGTGTGTACATAGTTATTTATGCATGTTGTGTGTTCTAAGTGTGTATATAACCTTTCAAGAAACTGCTGAGTTGTTTTCCAAGTAGATGTACCATTTTATATCCCCCACCCTCAGCAGTATATGAAAATTTTAGTTTCTTTGCATTATAAACAATAGTTGCCCAGTTTTTAAAAATTTCAATTCTAATGGTCTGTATTGTTATTTTATTATTATTTGAATTTGCATTTCCCCATAGCTAGAGATGTCGAATATTTTTTATGTGTTTATTGGCGATCTCTCTATCTTCTTTTGTGTAGTGTTTATTCAAATATTTTGCCCTTTTTTGTTAGGTTGCTTGTCCTCTAATTATTGAATTGTAAAAATTCCTGATGTGTTTTGTATACAAGTCTATGTCAGAAAGAAGTAGTGCAATTATTTTTTTCAAGCACTTTGATTACCTTTTCATTTTCTTCTTCAATATACAAAATTAACTATTATTTGAAAAGTTTTTAATTTTCATGAATTCCAAATTATCAGCTTTCTCTTTGTAATTCATGTATTTTATATCCTAAGAAAGTTTTGCTTATCACAAAGTTTTCAAGATTTTCCCTAGAATACTTTCATCTAGAAGTCTTACAGTTTTGACTCATATGTTTAAGTCAGTGATCCATATTTAGACAAATTTTGTCAAAAATCAAGTTATTAGATTATTAAAAAACTGTTTTCTGTTTCATTGATCATTATTTCTATAGCTATGCCATATCGTAGCTTTATACTGTCTTCCAAATTTGACTCATTATTTTAAAACTTATTTAGTAGTCTAGGTCATTTGCATTGTTATATGGTTTAGCTTTTCATCAATTTCTTCCAAAAAATATTTGTAGGAATTTTAATTATGTTTGCCTTGAACATATAGATTATTCTGGGAATAACTGGGTCAGAATAATACTCAGTATTGCAGTCCATAAGTATGGCATATCTCTTCCTTTACTAACTCTTTAGTTTCTCTTAAAAATATTTTGTGATTTTCAATGTATAGGTATTGCACTTAATTTGTTAAACTTAACTCTAATTATTTCTTTTTTTAATACTCCTTTAAATAATGTAAAAATACATTTATGCATTCAGTAAGCTACTGTAGGGATATAAGATCACAGTTGATTTATATATATTGACTTTGTGCCACTGATTTTGCTAAATCCACACACTCATTCTAATAGATTTTTATGATCCTTAGGATTTTCTATGTGTAGTGATTTTCTATATATATTAATGTGTCATCTAGGAATAAATACAATTTCATTTCTTCCTTTGCATATGTTTTTAATATATTTTTCTGTTTTTACATGGCTAAGACATACAGTAAAAGTTTGAAAAATAGTGAGAGTAGACATCTTTTCCTTGTTCCTCATTAAAGATCAACTGGGCTATAGTTTTTTGCAGATGTCTTTTATCAGATTGATAAAATTTCCTTTATTGTGCTGAAAATTTTAATCAGGAATGAATGTTGAATTTTCTCAAATACCTTTTTCTGAATCAATGGTAATGATTATGGTGTTTTTCCCCTCCTCTATTTTCTTAATATACAGAAATATATTGATTGATTTCTTAAAATGTTAAAATAACTTTGCATTCGTGGAATAAATTCTTCCTTGTCATGATATATTACTCTTTTTATATATTGCTATATTGGACATGTCAATATTTTTTAAAGAATTTTGCTTCTGTGTTCATGAGAGAAACTGGTTTGGGTTTGTTTTGTTTATATCCTCTTTGATTGGTTTTGGCACAGGAAAGTGCAAGCTTCATAATATTAGTTGGTGAGTCTTCCCTCTTCTTATCTAAAGAGTTTGTTTAAAATTGATATTGTTTTCATTCTTAAATAATTGGTAGAATTCACTAATAAAAGTGCTTGAGCCTGGAGTGACCTTTCTAGGGAGATTTTTAACAGCATATGGAGTTTATTTAATAGATATATGGCCATTCAGGATATCTATTTCTTCCTAAGCAAGCTAGGTGTTTTGTTTCTTTCAAAGAATTTTTCCATTTGTCCATTTGACTGACGTTGTCAATTTATTGCCATAAACTGGGTTATGATATTATTTTTTTATGCTTATCATGTTTCTAAGGTATATAGTGGTATCTACCTTTTTCCCTCCATGATTCTGGTGATTTGTGTACTAGGATTTTTCTTGATCACACTGAGTAGAATGTGATCATTAACTAATGTTACTGATCTTTTCAATGATCTTTTGATTTCCTCGATTTATTGTTGGATTCATTTTCTGTTTAACTGATTTTTGTTCTTTATTTTATTCATCATTTTCCTTACGTTGCTTTAATTTGATTTATTTTTTAGCTTTTTAAGATGAAAATTTAGATTCTAACTTCAAATTTTTTAAAAGATTTTATTTATCTATTTGACAGACAGAGATCACAAGTAGGCAGAGAGGCAGGCAGAGAGAGAGGGGGAAGCAGGCTCCCTGCTGAGCAGAGAGCCAGATGCGGGGCTCGATCCCAGGACCCTGAGATCATGACCTGAGCTGAAGGCAGAGGCTTAACCCACTGAGCCATCCAGGTGCCCCACTAGCTTCAAATATTTTTATTTTTGTAATTTAAGCAATATAATATTCAAACTTTCTTCTAGGCACTCTCTTAGCTATAGCCCAACAATTTTTATATACTCTATTTTTATTTCTTTTATTCCCATATACTGTCTAATTTCTATCCAACTCCCCCTCTTCCCACTGGTGAATTCTACCAAACTTTTTTTTTTTTTTTTTTTTCCTGCCAAGGTATAGTTGGTATACAATGTTACTTAGTTTCAAGTGTACAACATTCAGTTGACTGGACAACTCTATACATTATACTGTGCTTGCCACATATGTAGCTATTGTCTGTCACCATACAACACTATCATAGTACCCTTGATACCCTTGACTATATACATATTATCTGTAGATTATTTGAAAATTATTGTTGTGGAATTTCCAACTGTATGGGGTTTTTCTGGATATTTTTTACTTTCCTTTTTGATTTTGAATTCAATTCCAGTGTGTTCAGAAAACATACTCTGTATGATGTGAACTTTTAAAATTTTATTAGGCTTGTGTTATGGCCCACCATATAATCTATCTTGCTGAATATTTTATGTGTATTCCTCCGTTATTAGGTAGAGTGTTCTATAAATATCAATTAGGCCGAGTAGGTTGATAGTGTTATTCAATTCCTCTATATCTTTACAGACTTAATGGTTGCTTGTTCCTTCAATTACTAATATAAAAGTGTTAAGCTTTTCAACTATTATTATGGTGATTGATACATTGTTGAATATTGGGGTTTTGTTGTTCTTTCTTTATTTTTTTAATAGATTGTTTGGTATTATTTTGTCAAATGGCCAAGTATAGAATCAGTTTAATCCCTTCAGGGAGTATTTTAAAGATTTATTAGGGTGGATTTGAATAGCCTTCACTCCAGGGATAATTCAAATACTGTTTTATTATCAAGATCTTACTTCTCATGGCTCTCTAATGAATGTCTTGGATGATTGCTGAGGATTCCTAGTTCTGAGTGGTCTACCAACATGTTTGAACCCTTGAAATTACTGAACGGAGAGCCTGATCACTGTCTTTTGCCAGGCCTCACAGAGTTTTTACTTCATAGGTAGGTGGCCTCGTACTAAGTAAAGTTTCAAGGAGCCTTCCAGGTAGATACCAAAGACACTTTTTCTTCATAGCCCCCTCCCTCTCTGAAACTCAGCAACTGCCATCCTTGGCAGACTCCAGAACCCCAACCTTAAGCTCTTGTATTCATTAATATCATTGAATTCACATGGTCTCTCTTTTTTAACCAACCCTGCACTAGCAGTCTAGAAATTGCTGAAAAGTCAGAGTGATGGTGTGCGTTACCTCCCTTATTTTCCACCTTCCCATTTCATAGACTTGCATGCCTGTTTTTCAGTGCTTGAAGGAAATATTTTATTTATTTTGTCTGGAGTTTTCTTTGGTAATGGCAGAAAAATTGGTCTGGAGTAATTCTTATTCCATTGTGGCTGGAAGCAGAAATTCATACTTTTAATGCAATTTTAGTAGTTTTAAAATTTAATTTTGTCTGTAGATATTTCTCCTTTTTATTTCAGAATAAATTCATATACATTTGTCTCTTCTTTTTCTTATCAGTACTCTAGATGTTTGATTATCTTTTTAAATAACTAGTTTTTAACTTTTTAGATTTTAACTCTCACGAGTATATGTTGTTCTTCCTCTTTATTTTACTGACATCTCTCTCTTTTAAGCTAGGCTCAGTGTACTTTATTGATGGTACCTGACAAGGTAGTGCTCCACAAGCCCTACCTTCCTTAGGGGGTCTGGTATGGAAACTGTGTAGATGTTGGGAGATTCTCAGTGTGTTGGGGGATGAGTTGGGGCAAGGACTCTCCAACAGCTAAGGGCCTCTGTTTTCCTTTTCCTCTCACTGGGACTGAAGGTCCAGGGGGCTCTTACTCCTTGAGGGCTGGGTGGACTGTTAGTCCACCACCTATTTTCTGTAGCCAAATAAATTGTCATACCAGTAATGAACTTGACAAAGTGGTCATCGAGAGTAATGCCGACCCCAGCATTGAAGATGGAAGAGTGGGTGTCACTGTTAAAGTCTCAGGAGACAACCTGGTCAGTGTAGCCCAAGATGCCCTTGAGGAGGCTCTCCAATAACTGCTTTATCATCTTCTTGATGTCATCATATTTGGCAGCTTTCTCCAGGCAGCAGGTTGGATCCACGACTGACACATTGGGGGTGGGACATGGAAGGTCACATCAGTGATCTTCCTATTCAGCTCAGGGATGACTTTGCCTATGGCCTTGGCAGCACCTATAGAAACAGGAATAATGTTCTGGTCAACCCCTCAGCCATCATGCCACAGCTACCCAGAGGTGCTGTTCATGGTTTTCTGGATGGCAGTGATGGGATGGACTGTGGTCATGGGTCTCTTTGTGATACCGAAGTTGTTGTGGATGACCTTGGCCAGAAGGGCAAGCAGTTGGTGGTGCAGGAGGCGTTACTGATAATCTTGAGGGAGTTATCATCCGTCTCCTGGTTCATACCCATCACAAACATGGGGCCATCAGAAGAGGCAGAAATGATGATCTCTTGGTCCCACCCTTCAAGTGAACCCCAACCTCTTCATGATAGTGAAGACTCAGTGGACTCCATAACATACTCAGCACCAGCACCACCCCATTTAATGATGGTGGGATCTCACCGCTGGAAGATGGAGATGGGATTTCCATAGAAGATAAGTTTCTTATTCTCAGCCTTGATTGTGCTGTTGAATTTGCTCTGGGTGGAATCATACTGGGACATGTAGACCATGTTGTTGAGGTTAATGAAGGAGTCTTAGTCATCGATGGCAACAATATTCACTTTGTCAGAGTTAAAAGCAGCCCTGTTGACCAGCTGCCCAGTATGGACAAATCTATTTACTCTAACCTTTACCATTCTGTCTGAGGGACACCACTGGCCCTGAACCAGAAGATGAGTTAGTCTGTGGAACAGGGAGGAGCGGAAAGCCTCTTCTTACATTTATAATTTGTGAACTTCTTTCTTTGAATTTGCTCTGTTGCATTATACCTATAATTGTGTAGAAAGCCAGATTTTTAGTTTCTGATCTTGCTTATTCTTGATAAATGTGTTAAAAACTATAAAGTTTCCCAAATAAAGTTTTACCAATGGCTTACAAATTTTGACATGTAGAGGGTTTTCTTTTTATTAGTATTAATTTTAATTGGTATTTTTAAGTTTCATTGGTATTAATGTTCTATCCAGATGTTGTAGGAGAAAATTGTCTCCTTGTCTCTTCCAGTTTCTGTTGGCAGCTTACATTCTTCAGCTTGTGGCCTGATTACTCCATCTCTGCCTTCCATTGCCTTTCCTCTTCACTGTTTCAAGTCTCCCTCTGCCTCCCTTTACAGGGACACTTTTACTGGATTTAGGGCTCAGCTAGATAATTCATAACTCAAGATCCTTAACCAAATCACATCTTCAAAGCTTTTTTTTTTTTTTTTTTCCATTTTTGTCTTGTTTTTTTCCATAGAAGGTAATGTCGCCAGGCATGGGAATGATGGAATTAGGGATTCAGAGATAGGTACCTTTGAGGGGACATTTCAGTCTACCACAATCTTCCCTCTGGCCTCCAAAGATTCATATCCATCCCACATATAAAATACATTCATTCCATCCCAGTGTCTTCAAGAGTATCAACCTGATACAGCATCAGCAGAAGTCCAAAATGTATCTAAATATTGCCAACTCAAAATTTTTAAACCTCATTATTTAAATCAGCAAAATCAGCATAATTTAGATTCTACCTATATTCTGTCTTGGGGAAAATTTCATCCCCATCTTTGGACCTATGAAACTAGAAATCTAGCTATTTGGTCCCCAAATACAGTGTAGAACTATGTCAACACAAAATAAATGAACCATTTTTTGAAATTTTATAAGAAAGAAAAAGAGTTTTATTCAAGCCTAAGTTAGGACAGCTGCCCCAAATAAATAATCTTCACATAGAAGAGAATGCCCCAGAGAAGGAACATTTGGTTCAGAGTTAACATATATGTATATTTTATATAGAGTTACAAGCCATCATGACAAAGGCCATTACAAAAAGTTGTAGACTTTATCTTATGTTTTTAGTGTGTATACGAGGCTATATAACTTTAATCTTCTGGGAACCAGGAAGTTTTTTTGTTGTTTGTTTGTTTGTTTTTGTTTTTCTTATCTTTATGTCTGAATGCTCCTTTTAATTTTGTGTTTTGTTTTAACAAAGCAGACATACAACATGTGCCTGGGGCAGAAATAAGAGCCCATGCTTTGAAGGTTTCTAGAATAATTTTGACCTTGGTAAAAGTTAAAGTATAGCTTCTCTGGGAGCCTAGGAGCAAGAACCACAAATGTTAAAAGTTGAAAATTTCCTTTATCAGCTGGAGTAGGATAATAGCTATAGACATTTCTACTCCAAAGGGGATAAAATATAAGGGGGAAAAAATCAGAGTTCTCAAATAATTTTGAAATCTAACAGGTAAAATCCCATTATGTTTTGTGGGTTAGAAATAATTCCCTCTGGGATCGCATGTATGCTCTGGTTCCTAGGCTTGGACATCTGTTTTTGGCCCTGCAGCTCCATTCTTTGGGACCATGGCTCTGCTGTCAATGTATCATCACTTCTTCTTGAGGGTTCTGCATGTTTCAGATGAGTAGTTGTATCTGTATATTTTCTACTTATAGAATTTTGGAACTCTGACAGTCTTCCTTCATTTTGTCCTATCTCTGTCTCTTTCATTCCAAGCTGGGAGTGTTTCTGTAGGTATAACATTCTCAAAAACCTATTAGGTCCTCTGTTTAATCTCATGGGGATTCAGAATATTAGTAAGAGAGTCCTCCACAGATTCTTTCTAGATAATTCCATTTCCATTCCTGGTTTGTGCTGAGAGTTTGAGTGAATCCATGAGACACAAAACTATTATCTTCAGCAACATTTTTCTCACCACACACTTGGCCTTATCTCCACAGTACAATTTACTAACAGCTAGTCTCCAAATTTTAACATCTTTTGCTATCTGAACAAGCTTAGAATTTCCCAAATCATTAAGTGCTGGTTCCCTTTTTCTTAACAATTCTTTCCTCAATTTCTCTCTTTCCCCATGTGTTTTGCTATAAGCAGCAAGAAGAAACAAGGTTGCACCTTCAACACTTAGAAATCTCCTCAGTCAAAAATCCAAATTCCTTGCTTATAAGTCCTGCTTTCCATACAGCTATAGGACATATTCAGGTAAATTTTCTGCTACTAAATAACAAGGATTACCTATCACCAGTTTCCAATAGCACATTTCTCATTTTCTTCTGAGCTTTCATCAAAGTCACCTTTCACATTCATACTTCCACTGTTCGTATTCTGGTCAATACAGTTTAGACTTTTTCTCTCCTCTACCTCAAATTTTCTCCACTCTCTCTGTCCACTGTCTGATTACAAAGCCACTCCACATTTTTAGGTATTTGTTACAGCAGTACCCTACTTTCCCCTACAAATATCTGTCTTAATTCCCTAAGGCTGCCATTACAAATCGACACAAACTGGTTGATTTACGAGAACAGAAATGTATTCCTTCATGGTTCTGGAGGCCAGAAGTTCAACATCAGTTTCATTGAGCAAAAATCAAGATATTAATAGGGCTACATTTACTCCAGAGACAGATTCTCTGTCCCACTTCTTCTAGCTTCTGGTGACATTCCTTTGCTTATAGCTGAATCACTCCAAGCTTTGACTACATGTTATATTACCTTCTCTATTATGTATATATAATGTCCCTCAGCATCTTATGAAGACACTATGATTGGATTTAGGACTCACCTGGATAACCCAATAAAATCTCCCTATATCAGGATCCTTAAAAACAGCTGCAAAGGGGCACCTGGGTAGCTCAGTAGGTTAAAGCCTCTGCCTCCAGCTCAGGTCCTGATCCAAGGGTCCTGGGATCGAGCCCCACATTGGTCTCTCCTCAGCAGGGAGCCTGCTTCCCCCCCTTCACTCCCACTCCCCAGCCTGCCTCTCTGCCTACTTGTGATCTCTGTCTGTTAAATAAGTGAAATAAATTTAAAACAAACAAAGAAACAACAGCAACAACAAACTGTTGTTGAAAGCTGAAAAGATGCTTCTTCCTTATCTTTTCATGGCCATTTTCCCTCTTAATAGAGATGGCTAATTCCATTGGGGATGTATGGGGTTCTCTTTAATTAAATGCAGACTATCACAGAAGGAGCAGGTTTTTTCTCAGAATTTTTGGAATGTCCATGCTTAGCATTGTGATTAGCATATAGTAAGTTCTCAAAAATTACAGCTCATTTTTAATTGATGTTATATTTACCATTAGGCATCTCTTAATAAATTCTATAAACATCCCCTAAAATACATTTAACTTCTCAGATTGTTAGTTATGGATACATTTATTTCAATCCTCTGAATACTGCTTTTAATTTATATGTAGTATCATTTTATGATTCTTAAAACTTAGGCAGTAGAAATTCATATTTCTCTAAAACTTCAGAGGCTTTTTGAAAGACAGTGTGATAATTGTGGTTTATTTAATTGTCAAAAATATGAACAATTGCTTATTAAAAAAGAAAGAAAACACCCTTAGATAATTTCTAGCACTTTAAGGTTGAGATTTCTTTCACTCAACATTTGCTTTATAGTAATTTTGTCCCAGAAATCTGTAAAGTCAGTTTAAATTTCTAATGCTTTTGAATGTTTTAACTCTCCTTTATAACTGTGAACAGACATAATATGTTTATCCCATTTTTTTCACATCCTGTCACTGTCATCTACCAATGAAGTGTTAAAAGGATTGAGAAACTGCATGTCTTCAGTTTAATCATGTTTAATTAATTTATTTGTTTAGCTTTTGCTCCTTGGAATATGGCTATAAATATTATATAAAATACATTCTTATTTTTTAGACTCTCAAAATAATCTGATAAATAAAAAGTATATGATATTTGTGGTGTAAACTTTCTATCGTGTTATTTTAAATATATATGTCAGTCAAAAATTAACATTTATCAGTTTGACAAAATTTTGTGTACTGTTTTGTATAATTATTCTACCTATTGGGGATATAGTAGCAAATCAAACAGAATGTAACTGCTACCCTCCTTGAGTTTATATTCTAGAGGAGAAGAAACATCAACAAACACAGTCAATAACATAAAAATAGACTATTTTAGATAGTGATAAGTGTATGAAGAAAAGTAAAATAGAGAACAGGGATGAGTGGTAACAGGAGATGCTGTAATGTTAACCAGATTAGAAGCTATTGAGAAGTGGACATTCAAGAAAAGACTTAAAGGAGCAGAGGGCAGAGTCATGGGCAGATCTGTGGAAACACGTTTAAACCGGGGAAACATTAAGTGCTGTGTCTGAGAAGTGGTGATAATGCCTGTGTGTCTGGATAGAGTTGAAAAGAGGTCGAGGGAGTGGTAGAAGATAAGGTTAAAGAACAGGTCAGCTCTGTGGGTCATGCAGGCCACTATAATGATTTTGTATTTGACTGTGAATGAGCAAGATTTCTTTGGAGGGTTTTGAGCAGAGTAACCTTTTCTGACAATTATTTTAAAAGGATTACTCCCGGGCAGACGTTGGATTAGTTGGAATAGGGGGAGTGGGAGGGCAAGGACTGATATGGTAGATGTGCAGGAAGTTATTTAAGTTATTTAGAAAAAAAAATCAAATCAGCCAGCTGATTTGGAAATCAGCAAATCAGAAAGCTGAAAATCTATGATAAGTAAAATTAATTTCAAAGCAAACACCCCAGTGAATACAGAATTGCAATTTATATTTTTATGAAACAATACTGACAAACTTTCTAGATAATTACTAAATGAGACAACTGTGAAATTTATTTGCTTTTGGGCCTGATTCAAGAGAAGTTAACTTAGGCTTTAAAGAACATTAAGTAGAAGTAGCTTCATTCGGAGATGCTTGATTTATGTTTTGGAATGTACATCCTTCTTTACAATACCTGTCAGAAAGATGATATTCTGTCAAGACTTTTACTGTGTTTTGCATTTCCTTGTCTATATCTGTACTGTTGAATGTAGTAGCCACTAGCCATATATGGTTGTTGAACAGCTGAACTGTGGCTGATCTGAATTGAGATCTGCTTTCAGTTTAAACAACATACTAGATCTCAAATATTTAATATGAAAAAGAGCATATGATATTTCATTAGCTATTACTTTTATATTTGATTATATGTTTCAAGGCAATTGCATATGAAAGGCTTCAGATATATTGAGTTAAGTAAAATATATACACAAAATTAATGTCCTTAGCTTCTTTTTACTATTTTTTAAAATAAGACTACTAGAAAATGTGAGGTTATAGACATGGCTCACATTATATTTCTATTAGACAGTGCTGATGTACATGCTAGGTGAACACTAATGCAGTTTTCAAAAGTATAATACTAAAGTAAGAATAATAACTGGAATAAGATAAGATAAAAAATGGACATACTATATTTGGGGATTATGTATATGGTAATGATAGCAGAATAAATAATTGGGAAAAATATAGATTTCTCAATTAGTGTTGGTGACAGTTGGATAGCTATGTATTAAAAAAATCTGGTTCTCTTATCTATGAGAATCAGAGCTAATGTTATATCAACATTTAGGGGAGAAAGAATTTAAGAATGAAATGTCTCAAGGAAAGGAAGTTGATAGGCTGGCAAATTTTAAACCAAGAAAAATGTCAGTATAACCTATGGCTGCAACAAATTGTACCAGTCATTTTATTGTGATTTCTTTGGCATAAACCTCTGTTTCTATTTTTAATGCTTCACCATTTTTAGAAGTTACATCAATTCTTTCGAAATTGAACTATCCTATTTGAAACTTTATTTTTAAATAAATTCAATGTTATGGCCTGACTGGATCAAAATGTTCTATGTTGCTTTACTGCTGTTTCATTTAACAAAACATTCCTTAAAAAAATAACCTTGAATGATATTTGAAAACCTAGGACTTTATTTTCTATTTGTGCACACAGCCCACTTTGGGGTATAGTTGTGGGGGAGGTGGAATTGAAAAAAAGTAGCAAACAGCATGGAGCACTGGGTGTGGTGCATAAACAATGAATCTTGGGACATGAAAAAAATAAAATAAGATTAAGATATTTTTAAAAAGTAGCAAACAAATACCGTTCGTACAATATTTTGTTTTAATACCAACATATTACAAATTAACTTTAAGACTTTTTTACTCTGTCCCTTTACCCCTACTTCTCCATGTCTGTCTTTGGTTTGAAGTGACATTAGTTTGAATTGACAGAATCCATATGACAGAGTAATAGGGGAAAATTGATGCTGGATCAAAAAGGTTATACTTCTTTCTAAATGGACAAATCAGTGGTAGAATTGCATTCACTATGTGAGATTATTGGAGAGACTGAATTGGAACATGGATGCCAAATTCTGTCCAGAACCTTTTCTTTTTTTATTTTAGTTATTTGCGAGAGAGTACACACAAGCAGGCAGAGAGGCAGGCAGAGGCAGCGAGAGCAGCAGCCCCTCACCAAGCAAGGAGCCCAATGCAGGACTTGATCCCAGGACCCTGGGATCATGACCTGAGCTGAAGGCAGCGGCTTAACCAACTGAGCCACCCAGGCGTCACATGTCCAGAATCTTTTCTTGTCTTATATCAAACTTGTCAAATTGTTCTCACCATCTCACTATCCCTGCTGCAGGTATCCAACAAAGATTTCCTCCTGCTGGACATTTAGCTATTAGAAAATCCTGAGGCCCTGTCTCCTGAAAACTTTCTATTAATTTTTTTTTTCTTCCCTGTGCATATGGAGGCTCTGATTTTGGGCTTTCCTGCTTGCTAAGAACTGGCTGCTTTTTTAGTGTCTGTCCTTGCCCAAGATACAGACAGCAGGGTATCTTTGATTGTGTTTTACAGCTGAATGCCCATTTCGTTGGCTTCAAAATCTAGCCTCAGTTCTTGAGAATTCTTTCTGTGAAGTGGAGCCTCTGGAAGTATAATTCCTTCCAGGAGAGATGTGATTAGGAAGACTTGGGTGAAGAAAGCTCAGATTAACAGTCAGTAATAGTGATTCATTGTGTTTGGATAGCATTTTATTGAAAAATTCTGTCACATATTTTGTCTCATTTGCACATAATGTTTTCCACAAGTCTGTGTCCAAGCAGTAAATGTTTTAATCTTCTCATCATGGAGAACAGGACAGTGAAGTCTCAGAGTGGTCAGAACAGTATTTAGTGATGTTCCCTGAACTTAAAGCATCCTCTGTAGACCCTTAGTTTAGTACTTTTTCCACTATCTATGTCTTTAACAGAAACCAGATTTCAAAATTTTGTTGTTTTAAAATATTTGAAAGTTACTGTATTCAATATAGTCCTTCAGTTGATTATCTGCTTATAGAGTCTCACATATCTGTTATTAATACCCATATATTAATTGGAAAGGAAAGATTTTTAGTTAAGCAAAATACCATTTGGGAGGGGGGGTTCCTTATCTAGACCCAGCTATTAGCCAGATCATTTGTAGCCAAGATAAAGTGGAGAAAAACATTTTCAAAGAGGGTGAAGAGGATTATCATACTAATAGTCAAATAATATTTTCCATCACAAAATAAGGGAAAACAGCTTTCAAGTGAAAGCATCAAAGAAGTCACACCATTTCTTTCTGCAGTATTATGTTCAGAAATAAATCTCCTCTGGGTTATGTTACCTGTTTGAATACAATAGAACTAAGTGGGAGAACAAGTGTTTATACAGAAATGACTGACAAAGAGATAGTAGTCACAACTAAAGCAGCAAAAGTAAGCACTAGAGAAGTGGAAAAGTGGGCTGCAGGTTGGTTGCTTGTGGAGTTTTATAATATTACTGGTAAGCTTTTCGAATACTGTCTATGTGGATCATTCAGTCCAAGGGTGCCATCAAGGATAACACCACTAGGAGTATGCTACGTGTTCTATTTCCAACCAGAGAACAAATCCAGTGATTAATGACGATGAAATCATATCAATTTGCACAATATTCCATCTCATTCTAGGTGCAGCTCCAGCATGAGTAAATGGACAAATCATGTCCTGGAGGGTTTCTTCAGTGTGTATGAGCCAGATAGATGAGATAATTGTAAACACCTACTCTAAGCACTTTATGTCCACAAGTCTAGGCTATAAGATTGATACAAGTGAGAGATAGAAAAATGCTACTAGTATAGGAAGCCTTCCATAAAACTATTCAGAATATTTCATATTTTTCAGATACAATCTGTAATATTATTTATCTTTTGAACTTAACAGTTTTATCACTTTTGTATAGAAAATAAATTGATCAAAATACAGGTGCCAAATGAATTGAATTTTTGATTCCAAATTTGATGTAATACATTAATATGACTTCACAGAAAATGAAGGACATATTTTATAACAAAGAGCCATGTATATGATGTCTGTTCCCAAGTTGTGTTTAAAAATCACACACACACACATTTCCTGTGTTTGCCTTATAACTGGATAAAGCTCATTACATTTACCTAAATATACGAATGCCAGCGATTATTTGAAAAAAGCAATTCGAACATATGGGTCCTTGGAACTATATTCCAACAGGGCTGAGTTGTGACAGCCCCTTTTGACAGGACCTGTGCCCCCTTATCATCATAGTCCCTCTTTGTCTTTTTTGTTTTTATTTGCATTTATTGTAGTATTTCATCTTCCTACTTGTCCCATAACTATTTATGTTTTTATTGCCTTGTCCAGGAATTCTGTAAGGAGTTTCTTATCTTTCAATATGTTTGATTCATAAAACTTCTGGTTAAGACACTGAAAACTACAATTTTATGCCTTTTTTTTCCCTCATAGCTAAAATGTTTTGAAATTAAAAACAAATTAACCCCATGAAATACTTATAGCATTAAATGCATGATTTTAAAAGCCAACTCTTAGCTCTTAAAATGAATTAAACAGATGTGAAAAAGTAGGGACATAATGGTTATTAATTTAGATACTGTTAATACGATGTATGTTTTTACAGAGATTTAAAAGACTACAAGCTTAAGTTTACTTAGATAAATAGATTTTGTCAAACCAGTATAAGAATTTTGTCTACTTATAAAAATAGTCTGCCATTTATAAAAAAAATAGAAGGAAAGATGTAACTAACCTTAACTGAACTCAGTTTATTTTCTTGACACTATTAAGCATGCGTTCTATATTATTATCATGGCCTTGTCCCTGGCCCTCAGATGTATTATCCTTATTATCTCTGCCTTTCTTTTCCTGTCCTGTGCACAGGAGCTAACATTTCCGACTATATCACATGAAATATGTTGCAAGTTGACTTTCCAACTATTTTACTACTATATTTTTATGGAGTTATTAAAGATAGGTAGAGCATCATATTAAATGTTACCATTTTTCCCATATCAACTCTACCTAGGGCAGACAAATTAATCTTGAAATCTGAGAGATTAGTTATAACAGGAATTTATTTTGGTTATTATTTTGCAATGCTCTAAAATAAAAGAAAGCACTTGGAATGACAAATTATGTAACAATGCTTATTAATTAAATAAATGATTACAAATGGCTAATTAACTAAGGAATTCAAATCTAGATCATAAATTTCATCTGAAATATGGAGTGCTGTGTACACTTGAGTCCATAAAAGATTATTGTTATTATCAAATATTTAGATTCAGTGATGATCTCAAAGAATGGATATTTATTGAAAAATTATTTGGAGTCAATTTCATGTCCTGATTTTTGTCTTGGAATTTCATCATACATTTCTATACATTATTATTAAACTTTGGTTCAATACATTAATTTTATTGATTTATTAGTTAGTTGGAAAACTCATGATTTTATTTTTTAGTTTTGTTTTTAAGTATAAAATGATAAAATGTGTTGAGTTCTCATAAAGAAAATAATATATCACTGATATATGTATTTTTCTGAAAATTTAACTAATATTAGTACACTTCCATATTTGTTTGATGTATTCTAAGAAAATTTTACATCTATAAATTAAAAGCTACCCTATTCCACAGTCCACCTACTTTCCTTTTTTACCGACTCAGCAAATGATAAATATGCTTCTTGTGCAAATTTTTCATACTATTTATAATATATATGTATTTTGTTTAGGAAGTGTTTCCAGTTTACATAAAGAGTTTCATATGATTTGTGGTGTTTGTTACTACCTTTTCCCCTTACTGTCACATATTTAAAAATATTCATCCATATCGATACATATACTACTATACTTAGATTTATTTCTAGCATTTTTGTTTGTTTTCTCTATTTAATATGCATTTGTTGAATGTTACCTTTTTTCTTTTACTCATAGAGTTCAATTTTTATTAAGTTTAGTTTCTATTTTGTTTACAGAAGTTATATATTCTGTACTTTTCGTGGTTACTCTTAAATTTCTGACATGAAAACTTCACAATGAAAAATTAAAATGTATTACTCTATCTTCCATCAAAACAATAAAAAAGCACTGGAAGAATTTAACACTTTTGCCACTTTCTAAATCTACATCTTATTGTTACCTAGTAGTTATATTCCATTATGATTATTGTTTAAGTCCCAGAATTAGCCATTGCCATGCTGCTCTTGTCGCTATTGTTTTATATTTTATTTGGTTAATACTTGTTTGGAACTCTCTGACAGTTATATTATTTAGAACACAATGCATATGGAGGTTGAAGGCAGGGAAAATGATTCTTCTAAAAACAAAAGGTTGTGCTTGTTTGTTAGAATGTTTTCATTACCACTATTCTTTGGAAAGTCTTGTTTTTGTACAGCCAGTATTTCCATATCCTGGTGCAAAGGATTTGGTTAAACTTGTCTGTGACTTTATAGGATATTAATCTGTAGCACTGTGGGTTTTTTTCATATAACAATTGCTTTAATTCACAGGCATAGGTACAAAGATACTGAATGATGAAATGATGCAGAACTAGATTCTCTTGGATAGCTGGGTCAGAGAGATACAAAAGAGCAGTTGTTGACATTAAAAATGAATAGATTGAAGTAACATGCCATGAAATTGATGAGGCTAGAGTGAAGGCAGGAAGGTTCTGAGAGATTGAGATGATACAAGAAAATAAAATCAGGGTCCCTGTGAGGTTGAAGAATAAGTCTTTTGGGTGACTATAAGAGAGTCCCAAAGGGAGATAGGAGACAGTTTTCAGAAAGTGTTATTTTTTATTATTATTTAAATTTCAGAAATAGAGCAATTTAGAGTTAGCAAAAGTGCTTTAGTGTGGCCATGAGATTAGGTGGCTAAAGGGGTATAGAGGAAGTAATAGGAACAGAAAATGAGCTTTTTAAGAAGCTAAAACTATTGTTCAGGTTATCTCTGAATAGTAGAGCTGTGATAGAGAGGAACACTGAGAGCCAGGGCTAAATTTTTTTTCTTTGAAGGAGAAGAGATAGTTAGGAGGTTGGTAATGACAATAACAATGTGAAGTTCAAGCTGTCCTCAGTGTCATTGGAGGAAGATTTTAATATGAGCATTATATGGAAAGAGTCTGGCAGAAGTACTTAGGAAAAGTAGGATGCTACCTTTCCTTTGAAACTTGAGTCATGTGACATGAAAAGCTTCCTCTCTGGGAAGCTCTGGGAAAATCAGTGGCTCTAAGTAGTGACCAAGATCCAATTATGTCAAGAAGGTGGAGAGGGATTCTCAGTAAGGGAGTCAATGTAGGGTTTTTTGTTTTGCTTTTTTTTTAAATTAATTTTTGTTGGTGTGTTTGTTTTTAATGTTTCCTACAATTGAAGGAAGGGTTTAAGGAGCATGGTTAAAGGTTTAGAAGAAATCAGATTGAGTTAGAAGAAAGTGCAGATTAATTTGAGGATAAAAGAGAGTTTCAGGAAAAGACAAGTAACTAGGGAAGTTTATATCTTGGGTCCTAAGCAAAACCTGATAGATTTAGTTATTGGGAAAATGACTAATAAAGGATTAATCTCAGAAATACTCTGATGGGTGATATGTGGTAGTAGCCTTGTCTCTAAGTGCTTAGGGCACAAAGGGTTAGGTCACTCTTATTGTTGGCTGTTCTCTGTGATCTGAGGATAACTCCTGGGACCCTCTTGGTCTTGGATTCAGTCATAGAATTAGTAGGAAGCCTTGTTCAGCTTCCTATTATAGACAGTGAGATGGACCACGCAGAGTCTAGAGGGTATAGCTTCTTTGTCAGTAAAGAAATATGTTCGTCGGGGCACCTGGGTGGCTCAGTGGGTTAAACCTCTGCCTTTGGCTCAGGTCATGGTCCCAGGGTCCTGGGATTGAGCCCCGCATCGGGCTCTCTGCTCGGCAGGGAGCCTGCTTCCTCCCATTTTCTCTCTGCCTGCCTCTCTGCCTACTTGTGATCTCTGTCTGTCAAATAAATAAATAAAATCTTAAAAAAAAAAAGAAATATGTTTGTCAATGAATGTCATGGGTCTCTAGATTGGCTGTAAGCACTGCTGGACATACTTCTAGACAAATGAACGCCAAAGGCTTCTCATCTAAAGAACACCTAAGGTGCTCATCCTCTTCATGAGGAGGTCTTGTCAAAGCCAAGACACAGGTACCTTTAAAGAGCATTTATTCTCACATGTTTGCACCCAGAACTAAACAACAACAACAAGAAACCAAAACAAAACAGGACAACAAAAAAACTAATACTCAACTGAAATTATATATAAAATGAAATTAAATATAAAAAATAGAGCAGTTATAAATAAGCTAAAATTATTTTTTAAAGGTTTTATTTATTTATTTGACAGAGAGAGAGAGAGAGAGAGACACAGAGAGAGAGAACACAAGCAGGGGCAGTGGAAGAGGGAGAAGCAGGTTTCCCTTGGAGCAGGGAGCCAGATGCCTCAACTTGGGGCTCCCTCCCAGGACCCTGGAATCATGACCTGAGCTGAAGGCAGACACCTAACGACTGAGCCACCCAGGCGTCCCAATAAACTAAAAATTCTTAATGAAAAGAAAAAACAAAAAGCTAAAGGGTATAATTTTTGGTTTTCTCTGTAATTTAAAATGTATGCAATACTTTACACTAAGTATTCAGGGCTTGATGGTCAGAGAGTGAGAAACATAAAAACATTTGCTTGTCTTACCTTCCTCACAGAGGTTAAGACCTCAGTGTACTGACCTATAAGTTGAGTATACATAGTCACATATATCTAAGGCTTACTTAGGCTCTAAAATAGATGATTCTCTTGTGGCAGAAAGTCAAACACAGAGCTATTGGCATAAATCTTTATTTGAAAATACCAGGCATGAGAAAGCTCCAAAGGAACCAGGAGTCTAACTCGGCATGGCTGACTCTTCTAGGCTACTTTTACACTAGTTGGTCAGGGATGACACTCAGAAAAGGAAGGAGTTATTTTTGGAGATTAGCAACCATTGTTTGGCTATTTGGCTTTTATCAAGGGCAAGAGAGAGGGAGAGTTCAAGGCCAAGGTCCTTTGCTGGTGGGGCAAGGGAAGTAAGCAGCAGCTATTGGGGACAAGGATGTATAAGGACTACAGTGGATATTCCTCAGTCCTCAGTGGATATCTCTCATTCTCTTCAACTCATATTTTAATAGGCTTAATAAACAATACATAAGTGAAATAAACAAATAAACAATAAATAAATCAGCTTATATCCTCAGGAATATTATAAGCCAAATGTGAAATTTTGGTTTAGAGGCCCAGAGTTCTGGCTTCTTCATATTCTGGAAATACCTTTTTCCCTTTTGGCTAAATTATAAGGCTAGTTTTGAATCTATGTGTAGTATAGATTTAATACCTGAGTCAATCATTCATTCATTAATTCTTCCACTCATTGAAAAATATTTATTGGAGAGCTTCTGTGTGCCGGGCTGTTCCAGGCACTCAATAAGCAACAGAATATGAGAGTGTGAAAGAGAGAGATGGAGAGGGAGGTGAGCCTTCCCTTAAAGAACTTGTGTTTATAAGCTACTAGTTATATTATCTTGTCAAGCACAGTGACTTGATAGTACTTTAGTATCTCAAGTTATAATAAATAGCCAAGCTTAACAATTGCTGAATTTAAATATGTAAATTTTAAGTTACTTTTTTGATAAATGCAAACTTCAAGCAAAAGGGGACCTTCAATTGTATATCTGCCTCATGCAGCTTATATTTGTGGAGTCCTTCCTTACTCTAAGAAGAGATTTTGAAACTATGGAGAAAATGAGGTCAGTTCATATACTTAGCACCAAAAATTACCTAGTTGCCACATGAGTACTTGAAACATAAAATCTATAACAAGTAAGTTTGTTGTTTAACATTAGGCATCCTTAATTTTCCAAATGATTGAGGGTGGTTTAAATTTCCTTTAATAACAGTTTTGGTAGAAATGCATGTAACAGAAGCAGAAAGCCGAAAGAGACATTTGAATGGACTCCAAAACCCTCTGTAAAGGTCTTGTTCTTCTTAGGAAGAAGGGGAAAATCTTGTAAAAGATTGAAAAGGCTGAGGGAACTTTAACTTGCATGACCAATACTTACTGACCTTGGCTGTTTTATAAGGGGTCACATTTTATTTTTGCACAGATAAACTGCTGAACAATATCTGCAATGCACTGGAACAAAAAGTGTTTTTCTGCATTTATCATGCTACTTTAACCGCTCCTTCCACCCCTTACTCACTGATGTGTTCATTTCTTTTTTCAGCTTAGAGCAGGACAGAAGTTCAATGAGAAAATTCATCCCATACTTTTTACCATGACTCAGAGATATAATACAACACAATTTCCCTAGCTGGAGGTCTTAACCCATTCTTAAACCTAAGAGAAAAAGACTCCACAAGACTTTAGCTCAGCATTTATACGTTTTGTATTTAACTGCTTCTGGTAAAAATAGAAGTAATCCTGAATATTAAGTCATCTGTATGTAATTAATACTGCAACATTCCACAATGGAGTTTTTCTTTGTTTTTCTTTGTTTAGTATGGTGCTTTTTTCTCTTTACCTGCTCTCCTGTTTAAGTATTTGTATATAGTGATTTTCTTTTCTGCTGTGTCGTGGGTTCCAAATTTTAGTTTCCAACTATGCAAGCAAACAGTCTTCTGTAATAACCAATGAGATTTTCACTTAGGAGGACACAAATTTGATCACCCTCTGAAACCATTTTTTATGAGCTGAAGGATAAAAGTAAAGGGATCCAATCACATTAAAGTCTGCATGGTAGTCTCTAGATTCTTCCAGTCTTATTAAATGAAGGAAGTAGAAAAAAATTTGTACCTTATTATAATTTTGGTGGTAAAAAGTTTGGCTCCTTTATGTTTGCAAAGACCAAAATTAGCAATGCCAGGAAATGGCCAAAATAATTGCATGATTGTTAAAAAAAAAAAAATTGGCTTGTGATATACGACGATATTGAAATCTTTGTTAAACTTTATGATAATTCTCAGATTCAGATGAACTCTGACTTAATTTATTTCCCTTGTAGATTCACATAATGACTCTTCAATCCTTGACATTTCTTCAATTTTCAGTTATATGGTAGCGTTAGGGAGGAAAAAATCTTTCTAAGTCTTTCAAAGTTTCTTCTAACTGGTCTAAAAATTAAATTGACAAGAGACAGATTAACAGGAGAAAATAAAATTTAATTTTATATGTATGAGAACTTCACATACATGAGATTCAAAGACTGAAAGATAAAACGAGGTATATATGCTATTCTGACCTAGGGAATGGGATAGGGGTCTGGCGCTTCAAAGGTGAGGAGGGCAATTCACAAGCAATTCTTTCTTCAATAACAAAAAGAGCAGATGTTTAGGAATTGGATGTTTACCCTGTTGTACAGACTGGTCACTCAGGTAAAATTTATCTCTGGTAATAACTCTTATTCTGAGAAAGACACCCACTTGAGATTCTTCGAGGGAGTTAAGGGAAAGGCAAAGATTCCCTTGAGCCTGCCAGTTCTTGATTGCCTTCAACTCAAAATAGGCCACATGCTAAAGTGGCACATTTTGGGAAGACTTGTTATGGACTCCTACAGTGGCAATAGTTCCTTTTGCAGTCTTTTCTTAAGACTTTGATATTTTTAAGAATATATGTATAAAATAACATTTTATAAACCAAACTTTATTAATTTTTTTTTAATTTATTTATTTGTCAGAGAGAGAGGGAGAGAGAGCGAGCGAGCACAGGCAGACAGAGTGGCAGGCAGAGGCAGAAGGAGAAACAGGCTCCCTACTGAGCAAGGAGCCCGATGTGGGACTCGATCCCAGGATGCTGGGACCATGACCTGAGCCAAAGGCAGCTGCTTAACCAACTGAGCCACCCAGGCTTCCCTAAACCAAACCTTATTAACTGGCATTTTAAATGCTACAAGGTTTGATAAAAGCCAGACTGGTTTTTGTTTATTATAGCTTATATTCATCTCTTTTTTTCCCCTTATCTTTAATAAGTTAATCTCTTTATAGTGAGTTTACCAATCCTGTTATTATGTTGACTATTATAAAGTTGAAATGATTTTCCTCTAAAACTAAGATAAAACTTTAATGCACACTTCTTTAAGAATATGTGACTTACGGTACCTCAATTTTCATTTCTGCTGTCTTGATTACTATCCTATGATCAGTTTTTCTTAACACACACCCATTCTTCTATTCCTCTAAACAGCATGAGAATGACAGAGATGAAGAAGGAAGTAGAGTGGTGAGTTGTTTTTCAACATCTTGAAATTAAAGGACCATTGACTTCTCTTGTTTATACTGCCATTTTTAACGTTACATTTCACTATAATATTTTATCAACTTGTCAGTTCAATGTCATAAATGTTTATTGAACTTACACTAAGTGTCCAGTTACTGTGCCATGAGGAACAGCAAGTTCAGAAGTTCAAGATCTATCCAACAATACTCAGAAGTATTCCAGTCCAGAGGATTAATTTTATGGTCAATCTAGTTAGAATACTTCTCCTTGGGAGGCTGTTCATGATTTCTTTACATTTGCCTGTGGATCATTTATTTCTAAAGCGCCTGCAGCTAGTTTTCTATATAACACCATGCAAGTTGGAATCTATATGAATAGACAGATTTCTGAAATTCTTGCTGTTAGTTTGGTTCCAACTCCTTTGATGCACTTACTGAAAATGCTTAATTTCAAAGCACATACTGGCTCCTAGACAGTTTCTCAGCATAATAATTAGTCAAATTTGGACAATAAATGGCCTCATTAGTTACTCCTTTAAGCATTTACAATACAAATACCTATTTGTAGAATAGATTTCTCTCTGCTGCTAATAAATTTGTAGTTGATAAAAGAGAAAGCTGTATTTTTGTTAACAATTAGAATTTGCTGCCCTTAGATAAATAAACAAGTGTTGGTGGCCTGAAGCTGAATGGCAACATCCTTTAATATCATATGGATTACAAAGAATGTACTACATGCAGTCACCTCTCCCACTGTGCAACTGCCTAGTGTAGGTGGAGGAATTCTTTTGTTATGCAAATGCCATATTTAAAGATAACATGTGTACAAAGGAAAGTAATGGAAGGTCATTTCTAAGACTGGACAGATGGATGAAAAATTCCACAGAGTGCTTTGCCAAGCACCTGGCATTATATGAATGAGAGCTGATGATTAGACTCACAAAGAAGAATTTGTATTATCACCGGTGATAGTGTGACTAATTGAAGAGGTTGCCTATTACGGAATTGGTCAGTTTCTGTTCAGCTACAGTCAGGATCCAAGAGCTTCAGAAAATGAATACATAGCACACAGTGTTTTCTTAGGGGAACCAAATGAAGGTGGGAGGAAGAGGGAGGAATTCTTGCTGCGGGTGTAAAGACTCACAGCGGGCTTGAGTTCTGTGCTGCTGAGAATATGCTCACAGCACAGTCTCAAAGTTGCAGAGGAAATAAGAGATAACAGACCTTTAAGATAGATTTTTTTTTCTTTTTATTATTTATTTTTATTTCTTTTCAGCGTAACAGTATTCATTGTTTTTGCACCACACCCAGTGCTCCATGCAATCCGTGCCCTCCCTAATACCCACCACCAGGCTCCCCTAACCTCCCACCCCCCACCCCTTCAAAACCCCTCAGGTTGTTTCTCAGAGTCCATAGTCTCTCATGGTTCACCTCCTCTTCCAATTTCCCTCAATTCCCTTCTCCTCTCCATCTCACCATGTCCTCCATGTTATTTGTTATGCTCTACAAATAAGTAAAACCATATGATAATTGACTCTCTCTGCTTGACTTATTTCACTCAGCATAATCTCTTCCAGTCCCGTCCATGTTGCTACAAAAGTTGGGTATTCATCCTTTCTGATGGAGGCATAATACTCCATAGTATATATGGACCACATCTTCCTTATCCATTCGTCTGTTGAAGGGCATCTTGGTTCTTTCCACAGTTTGGCGACCGTGGCCATTGCTGCTATAAACATTGGGGTACAGATGGCCCTTCTT
>PISX010016266.1:0-46812 GCA_004024625.1 Mellivora capensis
GGTCCATATACACTATGGAGTATTATGCCTCCATCAGAAAGGATGAATACCCGACTTTTGTAGCAACATGGACGGGACTGGAAGAGATTATGCTGAGTGAAATAAGTCAAGCAGAGAGAGTCAATTATCATATGGTTTCACTTATTTGTGGATCATAACAAATAACACGGAGGACATGGGGAGATGGAGAGGAGAAGGGTGTTGAGGGAAGTTGTGGGGGGAGATGAACCATGAGAGACTATGGACTCTGAAAAATAACATGAGGGTTTTGAAGGGGCGGGGGGTGGGAGGTTGGGGGAGCCTGGTGGTGGGTATTATGGAGGGCACGCATTGCATGGAGCACTGGGTGTGGTGTAAAACTATGAATTCTGTTACGCTGAAAAGAAATTTAAAAAAATTAAATTAAAAAAAAACAAAGAATACTTTTATTTTTAAATATATTTTAATCTGGAAATTGATATTAAATCCACATGCTCCTTTGCTTAGATTTTACTCACTTTTGGCGTAAAGTTTATGAGTAAGACAGTCTTTAAGGATTTCAGAAAAACAAGTTCGGGAGTGAAGCTGGCCTCCACCCACTTGACTTAATAAAAACCTAGGAGAGAGAGAGAGAGTAAATTAAAAAAGAAGGAGAAGAAGGAGGGGGAAGAGGTGGAGAAAGATGAGAAGAAAAATGTGAGGAAGAGAAGGGGGAAGGGGAGGAGGAGGAGAAGGAAGAAAAGAAAAGAAAAAGAAACCATGGAATCTCTAATCTGTAAATCTATACTTTGACAAAAATTCTAACTTTGGGACTATTTTACATCTCTGTAAAATACTTTAAACAAACTTTTTCTGACTCATTGTTGAAAGAGATAGTCTGGCATGTATTTATACTGAGGTATTCTAGCTGTCCTAAAATCTGAAAATCAGAATTTCCATGGTGGAAAGATTACTTGTTACAGGGATTGATATTTCAGGGAATTAGGGAAACTCAGAGGGCTGCTCTGAGCAGAATTTCCTTCTTGTATCACTGACATTTCCAAATGATTTGTTTCAAGTGGCTTGCCCTGTTGATGAGTGTGTTTGCTAATTATTCACACCAAAGCAGAGATAATCAATTACATTTAATATCCTGCCCTAAAGAGTAGGTGTTTTTTTAGGACTGGTCTTTATGAAGTGAAAAAAAAAAAATCTTTACAATTTGGAATTCCTGAGGACCTTCGCTTTCCTTACCTAGAATTGTAATCACAGGCTCCCATCCTTTACATTTAGTTAACATTACTTGATAGCTTTTTTTTTTTTTTTTAGCCATCCATATTTTCAAACCCAAGGGATTTCTTCTTAACAATTGAGTGTTTGTTTATTTCATCAGGTAATTTAGATCTTTGGAGCAAAACATATATGTGTTTTTATGCCCTTGGGTATATTACTTAATGGATCTGACCCTTAATTTCTAAGCCATAAAATTGGTAATTAAATATACCTCACAAAGAAATAGTAAAACATACTAATTAAATGCATGTAATTTAGAGAGATCTGTGTCCATAATCTCAGGTCTATCACATAGCAATTTGATCTTTAAAACTTATAAATCTGTTTTCTCATTTGTAAAGGGACACTATAACAGAGACATATATAATAGGGTTGCGGTATGCATTAAATGTAATGGCAATCATAGAGTACTTAGCAGCATGCCTGGATTAAAAAAAAAAGAAGTGTTCCTTATTTTTCTCACTAGCTTAATTGTCAAGTAGGTAATAATATGCTTAGCTTAGCACTTAGTAGGTGCTTGATGAGTTTTACTTCTCCTCCATTCTCCCCATTAAACAGATTAATTCAGGTTTCGCTTCATATAAAAAAATAAATAGATGTGTTTTACATGTATATTTTTTAAATTTGTTGCTTCCTTCCTTTTCCTCCTTCTCTAATTCATATTTGAATAGTCAATTCTGGTGATATCCACAAATAATACCTTAGGGGTATTCAGATTTGCAACCTGTAGATTTGTCTAGATGAGATATCTGCAGAAATTCTCATCGATCTATGACTATACATTGCAGCAATTGTTTAACAAATGGTATCTGGGTAGCTAGCATAGAGGAATGAAAAAGGAACACTCTTGAGCTATTACCCGTAGAGTATGATAATGAAAATTTCTTGGTACCATGCAATGATCAAGACGAAAGACATTTTCACTTCGGATTCCACTCCAGTCATTAGGAATTCAAAACTACACTTCCATCATCAAATACTATGGAACATTTATAGGATTCAGGAGTACAGAGCAGAAAGGTAGAAAGAGTTCCATAAAACTATGAGGAATAACAGAAACCTAAATTTGAAAGGATAACACTCTACAGAAACTAATTTCCAAAATCATAACTGGGTGGAAAAATGAAGCAGGTGCATAATCTAGGACTAAGAATTTCAGGTAAATAGTTACTACAACTATAGAACAAGAAAGGAATAGAAGGAACATGTGAGAACCAGGGTTCAATTTGGATATAAGTATTTTAATTCTTTAAATATACTAAACTCCTGTCTTAATGGAATTTTATAGTATTATGTATTTCATGGATTTTTAGATGTTATCTTTAGTAGTTTTCCATAGTTATTGTATAAATATATATATGTGTGTATATATGTATATATTTGCATATATATTTCATATTACATAGATTGGATCAATTTGTTCTTAACAAATTACTTTGATTCTTCATAAACTTGCAAATGAAAGAAGCCTTCCACATGTTGTAACAGAGATATTCTTGACTTGATGGATCTTACATAACTGTTAACAGTAGAGAATTCTGGCATTTATCTAATAAATATATTTTAAATATTCAACTTTATTAGTAACCAAAGAAATGAATTTTGATTCATAAATAAGACAAAATGTCTTGTCAATTTATTAAATTTGCAAAATATTATTTTTTTCAAAGATAACACTCATTGCTTGTCTGGAGGCAATGCCATAATTTCTTTCATATGCTGCTACTGGAAAGGTACATTAGTAAAATGCTTCTGGAATGTATTCAGTTGTATTTGTCTATATGATTAAAATTACTTGTGTTTTCTGATGTGATGATTTTATTTATAGGTCTCTAAATTGAGGAAATCATAAAAAATGTGAACAATGATTTATATACAAGGATATTTTGTTACAGCATTATTTATACTATCAGAAGTTGAGACCAATATAAATGCACAACATTTAATATTGGTTGGAAAAAGTATAATATATGCATAGGATGTCATTTAAAGTAATGTGTTGTATTTATTTTTTATTTATTTTTTTTAAGATTTTATTTATTTATTTGACAGACAGAGATCACAAGTAGGCAGAGAGGCAAGCAGAGAGAGAGAGGAAGGGAAGCAGACTCCCTGGTGAGCAGAGAGCCCGATGTGGGGCTCGATCCCAGGACCCCGGGATCATGACCTGAGCCGAAGGCAGAGGCTTTAACCCACTGAGCCACCCAGGGGCCCCAATGTGTTGTATTTAATGTGGAGAAATTATAGCAAAAATCCCCAGTGCCATCATAGTTTTACCATATGTGTGTGTATATATGTTTACACTGCATGTTCTTATTTATATGAGACACACACTACATGTAAATAATTAAATAGTAGGAAAAACACCAAAATACTAATAGTGGTTTTCTTGGGTTGGAGATCTTATAGGAGACTTCCATTTTATTCTTTATACATGCTTATGTTTTCTAAAGAAAATGTGCTAATATAAAGAAACAAACATTCTGTAAAGACAGAAGAGAGAGCAATTCTCATGGACCAAGCAAACACAAAGACAGTTTTAACTAGGCTGATTTCTTGTCTGAGTCTTCCATATCTTTGCATATGTTTATCTTAGATGAAACACAAGCAGAAATTTAGAGTATCCTTGAAGGCATGGCTTTGACTCGTTTTCTATAATCAGAGAGCAAAGAGCGATGAGACTGAATAACTAAATCCTGGCTGATTCCTGGGAACTTATTGTCCTGCAAGCTGGCAATATCCTGGGTGAGTGCATGACTCCCCCTGTCTCCAGCTGCTTTTGAACTCAGTGCTATGGTGGAGTGCCTGATATTTAACATGCCAGGTCACCGTTACAAACTTCCAAAAATGGCAGTATGGGATGGGAAATTCTGGCTTGGACTGCCCTCCATTACTAAACTAGACACATCGTGGCTGCTGCCCATAATGACTCCTGAGCTGTGCTATTAAAGGCAAGGTATTACTCTGCAAAGTTTATGACGGTCATCTTGCTGAAACAAGCAAATACCTTCTATTACATTAATGTTCTATTTAAATAACAAATAGCTGGCCTCTGGCTCTGCTTCATCCTCTTATGTGTGTCTGGGCCGTTGGGCTTGCATGCTGGTGAATATTTTTAGGCTGCTTCAAGCAGCCTAAAAAGTTAATGCAAGATCATCCTGACAGCCCCTTTTAGATCCTGACACCTGATGCTTTCTCTATGTGCTTTGTAAAAGCAACGTTTATAATTTCCACCTCTAATACAGTCGTAAAAGTCTGATGGTCTTTTCAGAAGAGAACTATGCTATAAAAAGGGAAAATTGAAGTCACGGAGCTTTTTGAGTCATCAGGTAAGATGTTGTATACCATCATGACATTTCAACCCACAACTTAGTGCCATAGCTTAATCAACTGAGCTGATAAGCTGTGTCTGCATAAAAGTAAGGGTCTGAGCTAGTCAAATATCTTTGTAAGCAGCTTGCCTTATCACTAGGTATATTTTTCTAAGCACCTAATGAAGGGCATTTATTTCTGTGGTTGCAGTAAAAATGGAAATATCAATGGAGAGCAATTGGTTATCAGAATTTGTTCAGTGTTGAGCTGGGAACATCACAGAAATCTTACACTTCACCCATTCACACACTCATAAAAGCTTCATCCTTTGGCAAACTCCGTAATTGGAAGCTTTTTTTTTTTCTTCATCTAGACACCAATAGATGCCTTTCTTTATGCGCTTATCGAAAAAAGGATTAACTTAAGTGGATACGTGAAAAAGATTATAATGCATAAACTAATTATTATTGTAATTGCTATGCTGTAATAGTTAGGAGCAATTTTGCTTTTTTCTCTAAATGCCCTTTCCAACTGTATTCACTAGGGAAAATATTTCCATGACCTTGGATCAAAACTTGAACATTACCCATGACTTCATTCAGTATACTCAGATAATAAATAGATTTATGACTCCCTTAAGTTGCAAATGCAGTTTTAACTCAAAGATTAGATCGTCCAATCCAAGGTATTAAATAAACATTTCAGTTTTCATTCAAAGGGAGGATTCCCTCTCACCTGCCCATGACCCCAAAGTAAAGACAGTAGTAGTCTTCAGGAATGGAGGTATGGTTAGCTTTTGCTCCTTTTGTCACTCACCTCTTTTGTCTTTCATACAACAGCAGGAAGGGTTAAGGGCACAAGGCAGTTTTAAACTGTATGATATCTTCCTGTGAAATCACATTTATAATAATGAATACCAAATTTATATGACTAGCTTGGATTTCTTCCTTAATTTATATTTCCAGTTGCCTACTCAGTGTGCCCATTTGGATTTCTGATACTCATCTTATATTTAAGACATCAAATCTGAACTAAACTCTTCCCTTCAGGGGCACAAGGGTGGCTCAATCAGTTAAACCTCTGACTCTTTTTTTAGATTTTTATTTATTTATTTATTTATTTATTTGACAGAGAGATCATAGGTGGGCAGAGAGGCAGGTGGTGGGGGCAGTATGGGGGAAGCAGGCTCCCCGCTGCGCAGAGAGCCCTATACGGGGCTCGATCCCAGGACCCTGAGATCATGACCTGAGCTGAAGGCAGAGGCTTTAACCCACTGATCCCAGGAGCCCCAAACCTCTGACTCTTGATTTCAGATCAGGTCATCATCTCAGGCTCCTGAGATCAAGCTCCACATCCGGCTCTGCACTGAGCATGGAGCCTACTTAAGATTCCCTCTCTTTCTCTCTCTCTCTAAAAAATTCCCAAAACAAAAAAATTCTCTCCTGGAAGAACATCTTCCATTTGTAGTCTACTCCATCTCAAGAAAACATCCTTCCAATTGTTAAGGCCAACATCTGTGGAGTTATTCTTTCTTCTTTCTTCTTTCCATATATCTGACTTGTCAGAAAATCTTTTTGAAAAAAAATATTTTTGATTGCTCCCTTTAGGAAACATCCAGAATTCTCTGCTCTTACTGTTACTAGCAGAGTCCAAGCCATCTTCTTTCACCTAGATTGTTGCCTCCTACGTGGTCTCCTTGCCTTCACTCTCGCCCCTTTGCTCTTAGTGAGAAACCACTGGGACTCCCGATCATCCCTGAAACAAGTCTCTGTTTTACTCAACAGCAAAAGCCAAAGTTATTACAATGGTTTAAAAGGGTGAACATAATCTGGACCCCATTATCTCTTTGCTTTCATCTATGATTAGTTTTCCCCACTAACAGCAACAGACACCTTGACCTTTTCCTTAATCCTTAGCATGCTAGAAAAACTTCCATATTTTGGATCTTTGTACTGATTGTTTCCTCTACTTGGAATGCTCTGTCTCTTCTTAGCTCATGTCTCTGTGACTTACTTTATCATTTCCTTCACAGCTTTGCTCAGATTACTACCTTCTCAATGATGTCTACCCAGTATTCCTGATCCCCTTGGTTATTACTTTTATTTTTGTATTTATCATCTCCCCCACCTCCACCTACCCACAGCACAAAATTCTATGAGGGCAATGATTTATCTTTGTCTTGTGTGCTATGTAGCTGTAGCACCTAAAACTACTTAACTCTGTCTGGGAACTCCATAATTATTTATGGATTGGATTAGGTAATGTACTTTCTTAGGTATACTGGAAGTTTCCCATACTAGTGACTTTTCTTCAATGGTTCCTTTGACCTGGGCAGATGTATCACTTTTTTGGGTGGATACTATTGGCTCCTTCTCACACTCTTAACAATCCATTGTCCACTGTAGCGTCTTGTTGCTGTGATGCCTCTGTTCTTATGTAGCCCTATTCATTAGGACCAAGATCACCTCAGTGGTCCACATCTAACCCATGGAAAACATTCATTCCTTGTCCCAACAAATTGGAAATGCAGGTCAAACCAACTCTATCCTGCTAATATAGTCTGTTTTACATTCTCTGGTGTGAGTCAGACTGGATTAGTCAGAGTTCCCAGAAAAACAGAACCAATAGGATGATAGTCCAAATCTCTACAATTCCCTGAGTCATATGGTATTGCTTTGGGTTTATTACATTCATAGGTACAGGCGGTTCTAGTGGCTTTCACTTGGCCTTTCCTACTGTAATAGCATGAACTCCGTAGATCAAGGAATTAATGTGGGGATTCTGTCAGTTGCTATGCCAATTATGTATTCCAAAACAAGATGGATTTGGATGGGTGGGCTTGGGGACTATATTACAGTTATCCAGGGAAACATAAACAGAATCAATAGGGATACATTTACAAGACACACACACACACACTTTTTTTTTTTTTTTTTTAAAGAATTAGCTCATGTGATTATGGAGACTTAGTGAGTC
The DNA here is from genome assembly GCA_004024625.1 of Mellivora capensis. Lineage (NCBI taxonomy): Eukaryota > Metazoa > Chordata > Mammalia > Carnivora > Mustelidae > Mellivora > Mellivora capensis. The sequence goes on from PISX010016266.1 coordinate 7,540, forward strand.
CAAAACATGACAGGGGAGGCTGGCAGGCTGGAGACTTAGGTAAGAGTTGTGTTCAAGTCCAAAGGCAGTCTACAGGCAAACCAGGAAGAGCTGATATTCCAGATGAACTCTGAAGGCAGTTTACTGGCAAAATTCCCTCTTGCTCAAAAGCCCGCCCACACAGTGGAGTGTACATTACCTTACTCAAAGTCCATGGATTTAAATGTCAATCTCAGCCAAAAACACCCTCACAGAAACATCTAGGATAATGTCTGACCAGTTATCTGGGCAATATGGCCCAGCCAGGTTGACACGTAAAACGAACCATCATAGTAGTTCACTAGACCCCTGAGAGGTAAACCTAAACTAAAAACTCCACTGATCACCTGAATTCTAGAAACCCTACTGTCACTAATGGATCACAAGAAACATATAGGGTTTTCTTAAATTAATATCAGTACATTGCCCCGGTCCAGTAACCCCTAAAAAAAATTCTTATTTCCTTCCTCCTAAAGCACTAGTCACTTTGGTAAAAGACCTTGCCTTTGGGAAAATGAAGTAGTTGTTTGGGGGTTTGGGAACTCATAGCATGTAAGAACCTTTTTCAAAAATTTGTCTTCAGAAATCCTCTGGCCTTTTGACATTGTTTCTTTTAATCAGTATTATTAAAGTATAACTTTCATATTATATAATTCCCAATTAAGTGTATGATTGAATGAGTTTTGACAAATGTATACAATCATGAAACCACTTCTGTGATCTTGGGTAAGTTGCTTAAATTGCATTTTTCCCTTTAAAAAATACTCTCATTTTCAAATGGCAAGATAAAATCCAAATTTCTCACAGAGTTTGTTATGAAAATTCAATGAAGTATGGATATAAATCACCAGGTATAGGGCCTGGCACATCCTAAGATCTTGATTAATGCTGGTTCCACATTTGTCCTCCTACTGGTGGCAGAGGCCAGCTTTCATATATTTTAACATGGTTAAGCAACTAATTATTCAGGAACTTCTAGATGCTGAGTAAATGTTTGTGGAATGAACAAATAAGTCAAGTGCTATACACACAGAGAAGAGAAAATAGTTAATCATAAATTCATTAGGATCATAATATTTTCTTTCTTTCATCTCTATACTTACCAAGCAACATTCTCATATTAATTTAGTTCCCAAGAAAACTTGCCTGTTAAAAAAGAATACATCATGCACTTGACTTGAAAATTATGGTCCACGAAGGAATGATGTTTCTAATTATAAATAAAGAAATTAGTTTCAAGTTACTAATAGTCTCTAGTGAGTTTGATTAGCATCAGTTAGTTCCCTAGAATCTGATCAACCTTGAATAACTGAGTGGGAGAGAACTTTCGACATGGAGAAGTTAAAGATTAGTTCTTAAGCCTGTGGAGACTTGGTAAGAACCATATAAAATACCAACAACCTTCTTATCAGGAAATAAACAATATAGCAATGAGCGTACAGAGATATCAGGGCTGGACCTCCCTTTTCCCTTTCCCTTAATATCACTTATGTTTTTTAAGGATTAATTGCCACTGAATAAAATATAAACTCTTTACAAAGATATACAAGGCCCAACCTTATACAATGCTCAAGGCATGGCTCAAGTATGCTTCTTCCCTAGATCCTACCTTGATGCGTCTCATTGGTTATACTTTTTTTTTCCTTACTCTGATAGGTCTTTGAAAGTTTCATCAGAGTATATATGACAATACATATTCAGGCAACTTAGGAATTCAGGACTCTTTATAATGAAATTACAGAAATCCAATTGTGAATTCAGTAGTCTTTCTTGAATAAACACTTTCTGGGTTGCTATAAGCCTTTAGTTAATTTTCAGTGTTCTTCAAAAGTTGGTTCTGATGATTTTTGCCATTTATTTTATTGCTTTTATAAAATGACAAATTTTTGGATGTTCTTACTCTATATTTGCACTGATGTTACTTCTGAGCCATTTTTATTTGTTTCACACGTTACATTCCCATATACATCTCTCAAGAAAGAATTTTGCAAGCACACATACATATACACAACTGAAAGCTTGAGTCAATGATTTCTAAAACTCTATAATTACCCTCTTCTCACTAATTGGAAAGTTACCTATATAGTTACAAATCTTTTAAGTGTTAGAATTTTGGCTTGAGGTTTTGGGGGGGGGGGGTTTTGCTTGTGTCTCTTTGTATCTAAGATCATAAGTACCTCATTAGGCTTTTTTAAAAAGGTGAATAGTAAAATTAGATTGTGTAGGCTGAAGTCATGGGGTTGATCCATACCATGGGAGTTAGTTAATTAAACTCTGAAAGACAGGGCTCATGGCAAATCAGGATGTAATATGAATACATAAAAGCGCAAAAAAGGTATTACCTCAAAATACATTGCCTTACACAGAGAAAAGAGTTTGAAAACATGTATTCAATATTCCCCAGGAAAGGAAGATACTGGATCAGAAGGACCTAAGCTAGTGTTATCTCTGGCGAACTATTCTCAGTTACAGATAAGTTCGATATGATGCATTTGCTGAGGTCTCTGTTGCTTCCTTCAACCAACATGTTTCTCTCTTTTGGATTTCATTCTTATCAAGAAGTGGTTTGATTAATCATTTGGCTTGCTGGACACTAATATACTGGTAGGATGTGAGGTTAGGTATGAAGTGGGGGGAGAATGGGACGCTGGGATGGAATAAAACACTATGTTCCTCTATTATTAGGCAATGCAGCTCCATTTTGGTTGCTAGAATAGTTTTATGTGGTTAACTCAGTGTTCTGTTACCACTGAAAATTGGATCATATTAGGATGAATAAGAAGATGCAGCTTATGGAATATTAAGATGGAAATCCATACCCTGGTGCTCCAAAAGGTATTGTCCCCCAGAGGCTTGTTGAGAGCCAGCTGATAATCCTGGATAATATTCCTAGATGCATTTCCAATATGGAAGTAATTTCTGTTTAACAAAAACAGGAACAAAAGAACCACCCCCAAAAAACTCATCAACTGAGTTCAATTTTGTGATGCTCTGGTTTCAATTGGCCAAGTACTTAGGAAAAAAGCATTCAGAAACTTCCTTCTCTCCTTCCTTCCACCCTTCCTTCCCTCCTTCTTTCCTTCCCTTCTACCTTCTTACATATATTTATTGAATGATTACAGTGCCAGGCACTGGTCTGGGTGCTTTATAAACAAGGCAGATGTGTTTCTTTATTCATGGAGTTTATACTCTAGTTAAAGTAGAGATAAAAGAAACAAGAAACAGAATTTCAGCAAAGACTATAATGAAAACAAAACAGGATAACAGAATTTAACTAGAGATGGGAAAAATCTTCTTTGAGTGGAGATGATAAGAGAAAATCTTTCAAAGATAGTGATATTTTATTAAGACTTTAATGAGGAAGAATGAGCCATGAAATATGTGGGCAAGAGTATTCCAGAGAGAGGAAACAGCTTGTGAAAATGTCCTAAGGTGAAAACCAGCTTGGTATTAAAGATTTTTTAAAAAGATTTATTTATCCATTTCAGAGGGGGAGAAAAGAGAGCGTGCCCACGAAAGCAAGTGAGTGGAAGGAGGGGCAGAGGGAGAGAATCCCTAACTAGATTCCCCATGGAGCATGGAGCCTGATGTATTGCCTAATCCCAGAACCCATGAGACCAAGACCTGAGCTGAATCTAAGAGTCAGACACTCAACCAGCCGAGCCACCCAGGCACCCCTTGATGTTAAAGATTTTAAACCTGATTTAAAGATTTAAAATAGTGTGAAATGAAATCCAAGCTAACAATAATTTGAAAATCCTTACATATTTAGACTTTAGGTTAACTCAATCAGATACGGAGTAGCAAACAGCCAATTTTTTGGGGGGGTGGGGGGATGGAGGAGGTATGTAATAAGATCCATCTTGTTTATATGCAAGCTTTAGAGTAGATTGAAATGTGATTTAGGAGTTTCTTTCCATGTGGTAATAAATGTGCTATCTTTGGTTTATGCTGGTATTGATTTAAAAAATCAGATATTATATGTCAATTTGTATTAACTTAGCTGCAAATTAGCAAGCTAAACTCAAGGCTGGGCTGAAGTGGGAAATTTATTGGCTCAAAAATTAAAAAAAAAATGCTTCAACGCAAATCTGGGGAAGGACTGGAAGTGAGTCTCAATGACTTTCAAGATTCTCTTCCCTCTTCTCCTATCTTCCATTGGTTTAGCTCCATTTTCTTCCACTGTAGACAGAGTTTTACTGAATGCTAATTGACGGACGTGGCCACCAACAGTTTCTGAGTTTGACATTTTTAAGCTTCTGCCACCAGCAGCTGCCACTCCTTCCGAACACAAAAATCCCAGGTGAGAGCTGGGATTGGTTCCGCGTGTGTCTCACTACTTCCCCTAGAACATGAAGTTGAAGCAGAAATCAGGCCATGTAGAACGTTTGGTGGTTGTGCTGCTACAGATCAAAGAACAAGGATTTGCTTTTCCCTGAAATGGGTAGAGAGTGGGTAGACATGTAAATAAGACACGTGATATTCTATACACTACCAGTATTTGTGTGAAAGCCTACATAAAACACTAAATCAACTCCCAGGATGGCCCTATTTCTGTCCACAGCAAAGTAAAAACAACAATCACAAATATACGGGGTGCCTGGGTGGCTCAGTGGGTTAAAGCCTCTGCCTTTGGCTCAGGTCATGATCCCAGGGTCCTGGGATCAAGCCCCACATGGGGCTCTCTGCTCTGCTTCCTTCTCTCTCTGCCTGCCTCTCTGCCTACTTGTGATCTCTGTCTGTCAAAAAAATAAAATCTTAAAAAAAAAATAACAAAATGATCAGTGAGCTCTTTTCATTGTCCACATTTAATCACAAGATTAGATTTATTTAAAAACAAAGTTAACATGGACAGAGGGAAACATCTCAACATCCTATAACCACTGAAATTGAATTTTTAAGATTGAAAGCAATTGTTCCAGATCTGAAAGATAATAGAATCAGGGAACTTCCTCTACATATGAATGGAGGCAAGGCTGTTTAGAATGTCTAAATAAGTCACTGTACCAGAATAATCACAAAAACTATTCTGATTGCCTGTGAAAGAGAGAATTCATTTTATTTATTCAAAATATTTAGAACCTATACCTCTGATTATTTTAGGCTAAAATGTGTGATTGTGTTTCTCTTTCAAATTTAAATTATGGGAACAATTGCATCAATTCTGTTTCACACTATTGGTGATGGTTAATATTACATGTCATTTTGACTGGGCTAAAGGGTGCCCAGATGGCTGGTAAAGGATTATTTCCTGTCAGTCTGTGAGGGTGTTTCCAGAAAAGATTAGCATTTGAATTAGTAGACTAATTAAACCAGGTCCCCTCATCAATGTGGTGGGCAGCATCCAACTCATTGAGGGGCCAGAGGAACAAAAAAGCCAAGGAGAGAAGGGAGAATTTTGTCTTTATGCGGAGACGTCCGTCTTTTCCTATCCTAAGACATCAGTGCTCCTGGGTCTCAGGCTTCACATTCAAGCTGAATTATATCCCTGGCTTTCCTGGTTAAGCGTGCAGATGGCAGACTGTGGGATTTCTTGGGCCCTTTAATTGCATAAGGCAATTCCTATAACAAATTTCCTCTTACATATACTTATGTACTCCTATTGATTCTATTTTTCTGGAAAGCCCTAAAACACTGCTTTCCAGTAAAGTTGAGATTTAATGATCATGTAGTTGATTTGAGCATTGTAGAGAAATACAATAAATCAGTTCCCATAATGGAATTCTTCCATTGGCCATTCCATACTGACTGGTACTACCAGCTAACCACCAGTTGTGTTCTTCCTATGTACAATATGCTTTTATTTAAGGTGTTTGTTCTGGGTCCACATACTGTTTAACTTAAATCCCACAATAGAGATGATGTTCAATGTAACCCCCACCTTCAAAGCTCAAAGTATTTTACTGATTATCATGGCAGTAAACATCCAAAGATGTTTACTGCCATTAGGATAATTTGACACTTTAGGAATTTATTGTTTTTTTTTTAATTCATTCAACCTCTTTCAGATTAAAATGAAGTGAGAGCAATGAACAATAAGAAAATTATGCAACACACAATTTCCTACTAAGTAATAATCACACACTAATTACCTTAAGGGAGAATCTCATTCTCTTTCTGCCTGCTCTTAGCTCCTCTAATTATGTCATTTGGAAGCAGATAAACTTTATGAAGATTTAAGGTGCTTCAAAATACCATTCTATTTATTCATTTGTTCCTATTAAACTCCACTAATAGAGCCTATGAAACTGGGACAACATATAGATATTGTTCTATAGCAACTTTAAACCAAAAATGTGCTTCTCTGAGATTACCTATTTCAATAACTATGGATTGGTTTGAACTTACTTTAACAGATCCTTAAAAGGGTATCTCTTGGTACACTCATTTCTTACTGTCCCAATCAAAAGCCTTCTACACTAGCTTTTCTTGCATAATAATTGAAATATGCCTAATCTAGACGATGGTACATCCACTGTATTCCAGACCCTTTTCAAGGAAGATGGACCCTCAGAGCTGTCTCAGGTGGTCGTATGGGTTTAAAATGATTTCTAAAACTATAAAGCATTTTGCACACGAAGAGGTCATTCTTCTGCCCCAAAGTTAATAACCAGAGTAGATTAAAGACAGTGGTCCTTTGTGGAGGCTTGTTGGGAACTAACTAAATCAGTAAGGTGATCTGCCCTGAAAGGCCCGAGATTAGAGGCAGGAGGTATTATACATTTCCTTGTTCACAACATCACTGTTAGGAACATATGACAAGAACGTAAGTCTCTTACCAAATGGTTTCATCGCTTGCATGGTCACTGCTGAGCAGACGCAAAAACCATCATTCTTGTAATGTGACTTTCTGTGACCTTGGGCACGGTACTGTGCTTGAATGGTTCCTTCTGAAATGCACTCCACATCAGTAACCTTCTGATTGGTTAAGGCATAGGAGTATTCATTAGGCCAGGGAGGCCCGGGTCCCAAAGGAGTTCTAGCCCAGAAGGGATGCTTTGAAGGCATGAAGCAACAGCACTTGGTAGGTTTTTATATCTGGTTCATGAAAAGGATTTGGAGTTTGTGAAATATTTTTAGTCAAGGAGAGGTTTGAATACCTCTTATTTTTACCAGTGGGGTGAAATTAACATTCCTTTTGTAAATTAACCCCTGTGTTATTAGAATATATTTAGTATAAATATTTGAAATGCTGGCATAGTCACTTTGGAATGTGGATTTTTGATTGCAGTACTTCAAGTACTAACTAGCTGTCCCTATGATGCAAATTCAAGTTGATTCACACTCATAAACATTCATAGCGCACAAACCCATAATCACATATCCACAGAATATACTATTATTTATATGGAAGTATTTAAAGTAACCTGTCAAACAGAAATTACAACAATGCAATGAAACCATATTTCAGAACCTTCATAATTCTATATTCTATAGTTACCGCCTTCTCTACCCCAGTAGAACGAAATGTTGCTTCCTCTATGTATCCATAACCCAGTGTACTCAGAGAGGGTTTCTGAATGAATTCAGGACCTGCAGTCCTTCTTCACCGACATTAAATGCAATTGTTTGGTCACAAATCAGTTTCAGTTGAAAGAAAAATATGTGTCAATGATTCTTGTGATACATACTTCATTTCTTCTTGTGCTTTCTCTTAATTCTTCCTACCCAGGAAGAGAATCAGAAAGGAATTACCATTGGAGCACCTGGGTGGCTCAGTGGGTTAAGCCTCTGCCTTCGACCCAGGTCACGATCTCAGGGTCCTGGAATTGAGCTCCGCATCGGGCTCTCTGCTCAGCTGGGAGCCTGCTTCCCCCTCTCTGCCTGCCTCTCTGCCTACCTGTGATCTCTCTCTCTCTGTCAAATAAATAAATAAAATCTTAAAAAAAAAAAAGTAAAGAAGAGAATTACCATTTAGCTATTTAGTAACACAAACAAAAAGATCCCAGATTTGGCTTTTGCCCCTCTCTTATTGTTTTCCTTCAGTTCTATCAAAGGTACCATATGCAGCAGGCTGGGTTAATACCGAATACTGCATTCAGAAGAGTATGGTGCCATAGTCAAAGCTCTATTGAGAAACTTACAAATATTAAGACGAGTGTGCTACTAGGTATTCTCACCAGCTAGACGCCCAACGGCTGACCTTTACTGCCTACCTGCTTGTATTCACTACCTTTGTTTTAGGATTTTCCTTATGCCCTTCTTTCCAGCTTACCTCTTCCCTCAGGTGAAAGAAGCCACCCTTCAGGTGACAGCAATGTCCAGGACAAGAGCTCCAGCCAGCCCAGGCCACCCCATACCCCTTGAGCTAAACCCTTGACTGGTATCTGTGCAGATAGACCATGGAGCAACCCCTGGAATGACCCACAATTACTTTTACTTCATTAGAATACAAAAATCTCCACCCAAGGAGGAGCCTCCGGTCTCAGCATACAGATGACAAGGCTTCCCTATCTAAATACTCATCCTAACCTTAAACAAAAGGTAGCCATTCACTTTCTTGGAGAATCACAGCTTTGAAAGCTGTTCCTCATGATCTCCTTATTTATTGAAAATAACATTTTCTTTGTATGACCCCTCTCCTGCTAGAGTTTCTGTGACTCATCAGGGAGAGAAAGCCTGTTGGTTCTGTTACCGTATGAATACTAAATTTCCTTAGTGTGGCGTGTCTTTAACTATACTGGTCCCCTAAAAGTGAGGTTCCAGAAAGCTCTTTTACCTTTGTAAGTCTGAGAATGAGTTTTTGGAATAGTTTAATGCAGAATGCCCCCCTGGAAACATCAGGTGGCAAAGGTCACAGTGTCCCTCCAAATAATTAGGAGGACTGTTGCTCTAGATTTTTGAGGTTGTCGAGGACAGACACGGGATCTTGCTCATTTTTGTAAACATCGTTGAATTCTTCATTGGTACTAAAAAATGTACATTGAATAGAAGGGTAAATGAATGAATAAATGAATTAATGAAGGAAATAAATGACAATAGCTTACAGAAATGAAAGAAAAGGGGCACCTGGGTGGCTCAGTGGGTTAAAACCTCTGCCTTCGGCTCAGGTCATGATCCCAGGGTCCTGGGATCCATCCCCCCTATCAGCCTCACTGCTTGGCAAGGAGCCTGCTTCCTCCTCTCCCTCTGCCTGCCTTTCTGCCTACTTCTTGTGATCTCTGTCTGTCAAATACATAAATTTAAAAAAAAAATCCCCCCCCAAAAAAGAAATGAAAGAGAAGTAGAATGGTTAAAAAAACAAACAAACAAACAAAAAAACAAACCCAAATGTGATTATTCAAATCTTTGACCACTAGGGCATAGATTAAATCTTTTTTTTTTTTTCTTGAAATAGCAAGATGAGTAAATTTTTACTTCTTCCTTTAAATGCCTGTGTCCTTCAGGGTCAATAGAATCAAACAAGTAATTAGTCTTGTGAAGATGCCTATAGAGGGACTGTGGTTAAAAGTGAAGGGTTATTATGTTACTTTTTTAAATTTTAGGCAAGCAGGTATAAGGAACGTTGACTTGAGGGAAATAAGAGATAGAGGAGTGAGGCGACCCAGGCAAATACTGTCCCAAGTAGAAAAATTGTAGGAGCTCAGACCCTGAAGTCTGCTCAGGAAGCAGTGATTGGGCCTGAGAGAGTTGGGCAGAGTGGAGGGAGTGGCGCTCAGAGATCAGACCAAATAAGGACTTGGAGTTTTACTCTGTGACACAGGAAGACTCTGAGGAGTTTTGAGTGGAGGAATTTAATTAAGAGACACAAGAATGGAAGTCAGAAACCTGGAGGAGATGGAGGTAGATAAAAAAGGTCATCTCTGGGGCGCCTGGGTGGCTCAGTGGGTTAAAGCCTCTGCCTTCAGCTCAGGTCATGACCTCAGGGTCCTGGGATTGAGCCCCGTGTTGGGCTCTCTGCTCAGTGGAGAGCCTGCTTCCTCCTCTCTCTCTGTCTACTTGTGGTCTCTGTCTGTCAAATAAATAAATAAAAATCTTTAAAAAAAAAGGTCATCTCAGGAAGTGATAAACATGGGCAACAAAGATGATGAGATAGAGGCTGGGGACTGGGGGCTACTTTTTCACTTTAGATAATGCGATAGGGTCAGTCTAGCTTAGGAAATAATTTACCTTAGCTTAGACATGAAGATGAAAGCCCGATGTATGAATATGTAGGACCAGGGATTCTGGGCCAAAGAATAATAGCAAGGGTGAGCTTGCTTACAGAAATTGCACAGACAGCACTTAATGAAGTTTTCAGCTAAGTCATCAAGCCACAATTTGAACCTAATTTTCTCCTTATTAGTTGTATGACCTGTCAGTCACTAAACCTCTCTGAGCTTCTCTCTCCTCATATGAAAATGGGAATAAAATCTACCAGACAGTGCTGATGTGAGGATTAAACGTGACCACACACATAAAGCAGCTAGCATGTCTCCTGATGTATATTTTGTGTTCTTCTTCTTCTTCTTTTTTTTAAGATTTTATTTATCTGAGAGAGAGAGAGAGCAAAAGAGAGCATGAGAAGGGGGAGGGGCAGAGGGACAAGCAGACTCCTCACTGAACAGGGCTCGATCCCAGGACCCTGGGATCATGACCTGAGCTAAAGCCAGATGCCCAACGGCCTGAGCCACCCAGGCACCCTTATTTTGTGTTCTTAAAATGAAAAAAGGAAAATGTGTCATCATAGCTGGATAAAACAAGCATGGCTTTTCTTTGTGGGAGACAGTGCTGACCTGGAACTTCGGAAGTTGCTTTCCCTCTACTTCTCCGTGACTTGCTTCCTTTACCTGTGTGTTTCCCAAACCCTGTGTGTTTGATGTGCTCTGTCCACACTCTGTTGGAGATGTGGGTGGGTTTGGAGTTATTAGTTATATGGTAGGAATACATAGTGGGCCTCCTTTAGCTTAGCCTTCCTCCTGGTTAACAGTCCACCTTTGTGCTATGCTGGCCTCGAGGATTCTTGGATAAATCGAAGGGCAAATATCCCCAGGCACAAGTCCAAGAGATCCAGGAGTGTGAAGGCCACAGCTGATGCAAACTTAGGTGCTGTCTACAATGAAACAATTTTTTATTTAACACAAAACCTTAAGTTTAGCGATCCATAAATGTCAAATGTAAATACTGAATAAATGATTGAAGTTTTTGCTGGTTCTGTTACTCTGAGAAAGTATTTTTATCATTTCAGTAATATGAATCTTGGCTTACCCACAAGCTTTAGTTCTTCAAAAACATAACTTTGTTTTTCTATAACTCAATATAATTCTGTTTCAAGACCTCATTCCCCTGATGACAGGAACTAAAATCTCAATCAGTTCAAGGTCCTGCCCTTTTCCTCCAGCATGGTGGCTAAATTCTGTATCTCGTGTTGTAGGGCACAGCGATGTCTGGTTTCTGACTGTCATCCGTCCATGCGGGAATGTTCTGTGATGTCAGTCATCTGGTCTGGCTCTGGGTCATCAGTCCTGCAGATTCTTACTGTGCTCTCCTCGGCTCCAGGTTGGAGTCTCTCTGCTGCCTCAGAGCCTCCCCCACTCCCCACCCCCCCACCGCCCTGGAGCATGGAAACTTGTTGACTGCTCTCCTTGCCTACTCTGAAGCTTGGAAACTGGTGGGATAGAGTGGGGCAAGGGGTTGTATCAAGCATTTATTACACAGCACTTGTTTTTTTTTTATTTTAATTTTTATTTATTTGACAGAGAGAGAGAGAGATCACAAGTAGGCAGAGAGGCAGACAGAGAGAGAGGAGGAAGCAGGCTCCCCACTGAGAAGAGAGCCCCATGTGGGGCTCAATCCCAGGACCCTGAGATCATGACCCAAGCTGAAGGCAGAGGCTTAACCCACTGAACCACCCAGGCGCCCCTACACAGCACTTGCACTTTACTGTTTCTGGGGCCCTCTTTCTCAGGAATCTCTTTCACTTCTCAGTTCTGATTCCCTCCGGTTTTGTTCTTTCTAGACATCCACAGCTCCAAAGCCACAAACTGAACTAAGCATTTTTCTGGGTTATCTCATTCTTGTAATAGTAAAGACAAGATGTCCACTTGCTTTGATTAGGAGAAGGAGTTAGATAATGAGAAATATCTTGGGAAAACCATTGATTAATATTTCAAAAAATTACTCTGCTTCACTTCTATAGCAAAATAATCCTGCCATAACTTGTTTACATAGAACAAATGTAATTGTGAAATAACCTTTTACCAACTTTAATCAATACTGGCCATAAGTGTGGAGAGAGGAGGGTAGTCCAAGCAGTAAGAGGGTCAATATTCATTGCTATGTCTCTGCTGTGTCTCCTGGGTTTTGTACATCGGTGTTTACTTTTAAAGAACGAAACTGGATTTAAAGATGGTTTAAAGATGGCCTCCATCTCATATTCGTAGATGGTTTTGTCTAAATCATTTCCCCGAGTATCAGAAGCAAATTGGTTTATATTTATTTTACACTGGAAAAACATGGTCCTAGAGATTATGATCATGAAAGATTCCAATATATACCACTTAGTTCTCTTTTAGCCAAAAACCACAAAAATAAACTCTTGAAGTTAAAAGAAGAATATATTGGCTTACATATCTGAAAGTAGCTTAATTCTGAGTATCAAAATTCAATGACATGAAAGACTTTTTAAAAAGATTTATTTATCTATTTTAAAGAAATATAGAGAGAGGGAGCGAGAGAGGGGTGGGGGGAAGCGCAGAGGGAGAGGAAAAGCGTATCCCCAGCAAACTCCCTAATTGCATGGGGAGCCAAGGTGGGGCTCTAACTCACCATCATGACCTGAACCGAAATCAAGAGTAGGATGCTCAACCGTCTGAGCCACCCAGGTGCTCCAACACAGAAGATATTGTTAGAAGTTTTGTTGTTGTCTGTCTCCTCCATTTTCATCTTTCAGCTCCTTTATCTCCCGCATGTAGTTTCAATTCTCAGACTTCTGTGGTGGAAGAGATGACCAGGCTTACGTGCTGATAGTTTATTATTAAAAAAAAAAAAAAAAAAAGTACTCTCCCTGCCCTCCCCACCCCCTGCCCCGCATTCTTACTCTCCAAACATCAGTTATCTGGAAGTCTCATACTCCTTGGGTTATGTGTCTATTCTTAACCCAATCACTGGAACCAAGGAGATAGATAGAGTTCTCTGATTGGCTGGTCTTAATCCCCTGCTCACAGCTGTAATGGACACTCCACCTGGTGTATATGGAATGTGGAAACATTGATTTCTGATAGAAAAAGCAGTCTTCTGTTACCAGAAGAATGAAGAAAGGCTACAACACCAAAATAGCTCGCCTTACAAATGGGGGGAAGGGGACAGACTGAAGCTCTCTTTGTGTGTTTCTTTCCAATCTGGTTTTGAAGTTGTCTACATTTATGATGTTCCACGAACTATGATTGGAAACCCCTAAAACCCAAAGCACCCTGTAAGAAAAAGCAATGGCTATTTCCATATCTCTCAATCAGTTTTTCACCTTGTTTTTAAAAATACTCTGAATCTTCTCATTAATGCATATTTTGTTGTTTTTGTCCTCCTACACCCTCCTTCATCCTATGTCACAAAATACAAAGGGGATTTTGTGACTAAGTTTGCACAATTTGTTGAACAAACTATTTAGTAAGCCAGATAAGATGGTGATAAATACCTGTTTGGGTGACATTTGATCTATTGTGTTTTTTAATTTATTTCCAAGTTTCTTTGAAGGTAACCTTATTCTAGGTGGAAAAAAACAAACAAACAAACCAAGAGCTGAACTATAGGATCCTTCATCATATATCATACTCGTATCTCAGAATCTAGTTCCTCTTCCTCACTTTGTTTCTCTGGCATGACACATGCTCCTGCCAAAGTCAGAATTATCAGTGATATGGAGAATGAGACTAAATCAGATTTACTGTGCTTGTGGATAAAACACCTCCAAATCAAGCAGAAAATGTCAATATCATTGACCTCAAGGGAGATATGTGGTTTTTGCACAGCGTAGCTTTGGGCTCGTCAGCCAGCAGCAAAGCATCAAACTTGGGCAGAGAGGGGTATTCTCGTGACCAGAATGTAAAGTGCCATCATTGATCAGGACTTCAGAAGGGCTGCAACAGTTCTGAGACTGTGCAGAGAGCACTGGGAAGGGGGTCAAGTATCTGGAATTCTAGCTCTACATCTTCCTCTGCATGTCTGGGGGTTCATGCTTAGCCAATGTACCTCTTTCTGCATTATTTTCATCCTTATTTGATACAAATTTGATGACAATAAATGACCTCTGGAGTAGACATTTCCGCTCTTTTCATTTATTGCTGTAAGACTTCCATTAATAATATTGGGAGGTGTAACTTGATTGGGCTAAGGGATGCCCAGATAGTTATAAAACATGAGTTCTGAGTGTCTGTGAGAGTGTTTCTGGAATATATTAGCATTTGAATCAGTAGACTGAGTAAAGATTCTCCTCACTAATGTAGATGGTTATCATCCAATCTTTGAGGGCTTGTATAGAACAAAAAAGGTGGAGGAAGAGTGAATTCTTCTCCTTGAGTTGAGACATCCATCTTCTCCTGCCCTCTGACATTGGTTCTCCTTGTTTCTAGCCTTTGAACTCAGTCTGGGACTCACACTCTCCATCCCCTGATTCTCAGGGCTTCAGACTCAGTCTGAATTATACCACCTGTTTTCCTTGTTCTTTAGCTTGCAGATGGCAGATCATGGGGCTTTTTGGCCTCCATAACCACGTGAGCCAATTCCTATAATAAATCTCCTCTTATCTCTATATGTGTATATAGATATGTATATTCTATTGGTTCTATTTCTTTGGAGAACCCTGACTAACGCAAACAAGACCTAGGATGACATGGAAACTTAAACGTCTGTCTTTATACTCTTGACACAGTCCTTATTCTTTTCCTTCTTTTTAGGTTTGTAATTACTGTAGATACCCCTTTCTTTGGTAGTAAACCCTTTTCACTCTCAAGCTACATTTTTTTTTCTACACCCGCTGTGTTTTTTGTAAAAAATTAGGGGCGCCTGGGTGGCTCAGTGGGTTAAAGCCTCTGTCTTCAGCTCAGGTCATGATCCCAGGGTCCTGGGGTCGAGGCCCGCATCGGGCTCTCTGCTCCTCGGGGAGCCTGCTTCCTCCTCTCTCTCTTTCTCTCTCTCTGCCTACTTGTGATCTCTGTCTGTCAAATAAATACATAAAATCTTTTAAAAAAATTAATAGAAGCTAATATTTAATACCTATGTATTATATAACAAAATATATGCAAAGTGCTTTACACTCATTGTCTCATTTATTTCTGGCAGCAACTCTGTAATTTTAAGGACTATTTTTATTCTAGTTTCACTTAAGGAATATACATAAGGATCTACACAAAAGAATGAAAAGCATGGAAAATAATAAGTATGTGGGAAATAATAAAATACAATTTTTAAAGTTTTTAATCTCTTTAAAATAGTTGACTGTTTCAAGCAAAAAAAAAAAAAAAACCTAGGAGATTTATAATTATGTAGATGTGAAATGTTTGATAACAAGACCATAAAGGAGATGAGGGAGGAAATGTAGATTTATTGTTTTAAGCTTCTTATATTATACACGAAGTGCTATAATATTATATGAAGATAGACCATGCTAAGTTGGAGATAGGTACTGTAACCCCTAAAGCAGTGATTGAAAAAAATCATACAAAAGGTAGAGCTAATAAGCCAATAAAGGAGATAAAACAGAAACATAAAAAATACTGTTACCTTTTTAAGAGACAGAAAAAGAAGGGAAAATCCTATTTCATACTCTAGAAGGGGGTGATAGTTTCTTGGACCGTTGGTAGTTGCACTGGCCGTTGTGAGATGTAGCATCCTTTTGTGCTAGGCTCAGTGTATCTGGAACCAAAGTTGTGGCTGGATTTGCCCCTGTGGTTCTATTTTTTTTTTTTAAGATTATTTTTGTTTTTAAGGAATCTCTATATCAAACATGGGGGTTGAATTTACAACCCGGAGATCGAGTCTCATGCTTCACAGACTGAGCCAGACTGTGGTTCTTACTATGACTGCAAGACATTGTCAGCAGCAATTATTATGTAACTCAGAAAACGCAAGATTTATTATGTACAAGTCCTGTAACTTACATGGCGCACCTGGGGCCACACACCGAGGCTGCAGGGAATGGGGGGAGAGAGAGAGAGAGAGAGAAACTCAGGCCTGGGGTTCTACTTTTGCTGGGGTCAAGGAAGGGGTGTAGGGATTCACTGGCTCAGCTCTTTATTGGTCAATTTAAAACACAAGAATGGGAATTTAAAGGGTGAAAAGAGGAAAGGCAAGTGGGCCTAATGGCTACTTATGGAAATTAACCAAGATCTCCAAAACAAAGGCGGGAGCCCCCCTGAATTCTAGTAACCTGGCCACAGTTACGAAGTTAATGGGGTACTGGGATTGGAATTTGATGATTTGACTTCTGAGTCCAAGCCTCATGATACTTCCACGGGTTCTTTAACATCTTGGTTCAGAGTCCAGTGTCTTTCCTCTGCTTGTCTCTCTCTCATTGGCTTTTCCGTTCTTTCTGGACTGACTCAGGTCAGCCCAGTCTGGCCTGCCATTACAGGAAGGGCTTATTCTTGTCTATTTTTTTGCCTCAGTTGATTTTCCTGCTCACACACAATGAGAGCAGAGGAAAAGAACACAAACATGCAATGATTCATCTTTATTTCTTACCTCTTAGCTCTGACAACCACACTGCATTTGCTGACTTAGCTCCAGAGAGATAATGCTCATCCCAAGTGTGGATTTTATAACTGGCTCCGGGGATTCAAAGATCCAGCTGGCCTCCCGCTGCCCCACACTTATCCATGACAGTCACAGATCCTAGTTCTTATGATGGGAATGTGTCCAGCTCAAGCCATAATTAGAAAGGACATTGCTCCGGAACCTGAGGTTTCTAAGCAACAGAAAAAGAGCCAACTGAATGTTATTGGCTGCACGTCCCGTTCTGCCTCCATGTCCACCGTGCTTGTTATGAAGCTCTTGGCTATTTCGCTGCATGTCCATCTGCTAAAATGGCAACTTGCCCTCTTGTTCTGTATTTGGATTCCTGCCCATGGCCATGGCTGCCAGGCCATGACAGATGCCTGCAGATCAACGCAAGTGTTGGGTTTTTTCCTAGCGATGTCTCCTCTAGCAGCCACAGACCTTGTAAGACACGATGCACAGATGATGAATGTCATCTGCCAAAGAACATGACTACTTGGGAAGGGGATTAGGGAAAGGTGCTGCCATGAAGATGGGCTGTACCACGTGTGAAACCTGGAGTGTCAAAATACTCCGTATCGTTGATGGGAAAGCAGGTCTCTGCTAGAGGGTATGAGGAAAGTTCGGGACAGCAAGCGATGCCAAGTGATTATGAAACCTCAGAAAACACAGACCTTGGTATAGCAGGCATTAGTGTGCATCTTCTCCAATACAGGCAACTTGCCAGAAGCAGAATCTGACAAAGTCGAGAGAAATCTGTGTAATGAAGTAACTTGCCTTTATACTAGAAAAGAAAAGTAGGGGATGTAAAATCTCATCCTTGTGTCTAAAACCTATGAGAAATCGTTTTCAGCAGCCTTAGTTCTAGGCATTTGAAGCTCAGGCAAATGCACTCATGTATATTGCTTGTGAGTTTCCTTATTTTATTATAAGCTGTAGAGTGATCTGAATGGGGTGCAGAGGATACAGCTTCTTCAGATACCTTTTGCTCTTATGGATCAAGAATTGGACAGGGTGAAAAAAATATTTGCTCTTTTAGTCAAAAGCTTGATGATTAATTCTGCAATAATTTTATATTAAAAGTGTTAAATAGTTACCAAAACTACTATAGGCTGATCTATTAAAAGTAGTATAGGCTGACCTATAATTTGATGAAACACAGTAGTAGCATTTCTGAGATATTTTATAGCAATATTTGAGATAGTTAATGCTTTTTTGATGAATCATAATAAGACAAAAGAACTTTTGTTTCAACATCTTTGTGCATCTACTGCATGCTGTATATTATGTATATATACACACATTTACTATTCACACCAACAACTCCATTTGATAGATATCTTTACCTTGTTAAGAACAGTAATACAGGGGTGCCTGGGTGGCTCAGTGGGTTAAAGCCTCTGCTTTCGGCTCAGGTCATGATCCCAGGGTCCTGGGATCGAGCCCCACATCGGGCTCTCTGCTCCGCGGAGAGCCTGCTTCCTCCTCTCTCTCCCTGCCTGCCTCTCTTGCCTACTTGTAATCTCTGTCTGTCAAATAAATAAATAAAATCTTAAAAAAAAAAAAAGAGACGTAGTATTGGAGCTTTCAATGTCACACATAATACAGATATTCAGCTCTTAAAAAAAAAAGAACAGTAATACAAAAAATAATTATTAAATAATATATTGTTATTATTTCCAATTGCCTGAAGTAATTTTGTGAGGTTATTTAACATTGTTGACCCCTGGGTATTTACATTCTCAGTCTAGGTGTAATCTACGGAATTATTAAGTATAAGTGGGCTGTCAGGCAGATGTACGGCAAATTTGTTTTACAGTTCTGTTCTAGTAGCAACAAATATACTTGCAGGTTTCTCAGTGAAAGAAGAGAGTTAGGTTTTATATATTTAGGTGCATAGCTTGGACTATAAGCTATATTGGTAAGGATCATTTTGGTTTTACTCATTATTATTTCCTAGTGCCAAGCACAGGAACTAGGCACTGAATTTGTTGATGAATAAATAAATGAATAGTGATATCAGGGATAAATGGCAATTACCTTCCAATTTATTTGTTGTAAAATTAATATTCTTTGCAAACACACACACACACACACACACACACACACTTTTTTTCTTTCCTAGGACAAGGGGATGAGAGACCCATTAGGAAGATAAGATAGTAAGAGTCCAGGTCAGCGAGAAGAAAAGCATGAGGCAAGGCTGCTGACAGTGGGAACAGAGAGCAGGAACTGATGGAATAGCTTCTTCTGAAGAAGGTTGAAAAGATGCACTGACTCATGAAATGTGTACTATGGAGGCAGCCTGAGAAAAGAGGGACAGTTGAGGATAATCCAAGGTGTCCAGAGGATGCCAGGGAAGACAGGATAATGCCTTGACAATATCATGACATGCCTTGAAATGCTTTGAAAAAGAAACACCAAGTTCAAACTTAATCTCGGGTCTGGAGAACTCAGACAAGGTCAAGAATATGGACAACTGAGCACCCCCTTGACTTTTTTGACTGTCGCCTTTTTTCTCAGCCCCTCAGAGACCTGCAAGGCTCACCACATAATAAGTGCTCATAATAAGTGAATGCAAACTGATTAAGGAAATCAATTTTACCCAAGTTTCTCTGGAGGCTCAGAGTATCTCAGAGATACTAACAGCACTTCCTATAGAACAGGAAATTACTGAAGCACAGTAGCTTCCTAAGTAGGGTTAGAGATTGTAATTAGGGGCTTTTCATCTTTTTTTTAAGGGCTAGGATTGAAGCAAAATGAAATTTAATGAGGGATGCCAGAGGAGATCTTGTTTTCTGCATACAGGTGACATTTATTCCCCCGACTCTGGTATTACATTTAAGGTCCTATTAGGGTGTTGTTGTTTCTTTTTAATTACTGAGTTTTAAATGATAACATTCCAGATGATGTTTTATTACAAGAAAGTTTGTTGCCGTTAGCAAGTATAACTAATCACTCACTGTCTCCCAAGTTATCCATATAATGCTTTCCCATGTTATTTACATTTTCCCAATAATTAATGAAGCGATTTTAATGAAATAACTTTATTTCCTACTAAATGAGACTTTTTAAAAAAGATTTATGAATTTATTAATTTTAGAGAAAGAGCAAGAGTGGGGGGGCAGAGAGAGAGGGAGAGAAAAACTCCAGCCGACTCCATGCTGAGCACAGGCCTCAATATGGGGCTGGATGTGGGGCTTGATCTCATTGAGATCATGACCCTGGGATCAGGACCTGAGTGGAGAAACCAAGAGTTGGATGCTTAACCGACTGTTCCACCAGGCACCCCCTAAATAAGACTTTCAATTGAGCTGTGATAAATGTGCCTTTCTAGGTTTTCCTTTTATTTATTCAGATTTCTTTTTAAGATTTTTATTTATTTGACAGAGAATGAGAGAGAGAGAGATTGAGAGAGAGAGAGAGAGAGCACAAGCAGGGGGAGAAGGAGAAGCAGACTCTCTATGGAGCAGGGAGCCCAATGTGGGGCTCGAAACCAGGACCCTGGGATCAGGACCTGAGCCGAAGGCAGATGCTTCACCATTTGAGCCACCCAGGCGCCCCTATTTATCTACCTTTCTTTGTAACCTCCATGTAATGGATGGTCATGAGGAACCCAAAGTCCTGAATCATTCACTACAGGTATGGGGGTGGGAAAATAAAAGCAGAAAAGATTGTAAAAGTAGAAAAGATTGTAAAAAAAGATTGTTTTTCCTTACCAGAAAAGAATGTACCATTGAGATTAAATGGGCTGGAGGAGACAGATTCTATAACCAACACTTACTCTGTACTTGGACTAGTCTAGACACCACTAGTCTAGTGGTGGTGTCAACTCTTGACAGTTGTTTTTTCTTTGTTGTAATGCAAGTACTTGATTTAAGCTCTGATTGTTCAGGACTCCACTTTGAGGACCACTATCTCCGAGAAACACAGTGCCAGCTACAAGGCTAGGTAAAGAGCAAGCCACCTCCCCCTTCCCCCAGGCTTTTTGCTTTAGAGATCTTGATTGATTTCAGAGACTGACCTTTTGAACTGTTTGTTTTCTTTTCCTCCCTCCCACCCCCCTCCTGTTTTAAATTCGCCAATAAAGAGAGAGCCCACGCCCACTCTTGACCTCCATGAAAGCAGATCCCCAGGCTCTCCCCACCTCCCTCCCAAGCTTACAGACTCTCTCATCAGTCTCCAGGCCTGTACCCTCACCCATGTCTTGTAGCTCCAGGACTGATAAGTAATAAGCCCCCCACACATTTCCTAATGGTTATAGCTGGGGGTGTCTTGCAATCATAGTAAGAACCACAGAGTCTAGTCCTGCCACAGTTAGTGATAGGCTGAGACCCGCACATAACACTGTCCCACTGGCAAGCAAAGTTCATTCCCTCTGGGTATCTTTATTCAGGTCACTCTCTATGTCCGGATTATCCAATTCTTAATAACTGTTCAGCACTGAGATCAATTCCTCATGCCGTTATGAAACATTCCATGCTCGTTACAATCCATCATTTATCAAACACCGGTGGGCAAACCATTGCATTATATTTATTCACAATTCAATATGCTAAATGTTAGAATAGAGGATTGGAAAAAGTGCTATAAAAAATAAAGTGCTTTTTTCTTTCCTCCTGTGTATCATTTTCAACACTTAAATATCTTGCTTGTTGCATTTCTTTCGTTAAGTTTAACTTCTGTAAAATTGAGCCTTTGTTCTCACGACCGAAAACAGTAGAGGGGATATTAAGGGAGGGAGGGATGGACAGTGATGAAACTCGGAAGCTTTTGGTTTCATGAGCAAAGAGCCAGGAAAGAATTCCTGAGATGTTTTTGGAGCAAAAAAGGCGATTTTATTACAGCACAGGACAGGACCCATGGGCAGAAAGAGCTGCACTGGGATTATGAGGAGTCACTGATTAAATACTTTTTAGTTAGCAGGGGTTAGGGATAATGTAAGTCTCTAAGGAATTTGGAAGCAAGGCTTTTGGGACCTAGAAGGGCTAGCTGCTGTTAAGATAAGGTGACTTGAAGTCTTTAATAAGAGATAACATAAGGCACTAAGGCAGCCATGAATTCCTTGAGGAAGGTCATGCTCTGCTGCTTCACGTATCAGTGGTCTGCAAGCTGTAAGGAGTTTTAATTTTAAACTATTTCTCCTGCCTTTGTTTCCCTCATCAGAGTGTATGGATATAGGTTGATTACTGCTTAAGAAATACAGTTAATCTGCTAGTCTGACTGGGATTAGGGACTAAGACACTGCATGGCTTCTGAGTGTGTGTGTGTGTGTGTGTGTGTGTGTGTGTGTGTGTGTTTCCTTTTTCTTAAGGAAAAATATGGAATCTAGTTCTTTGTAGGAAGAGTTGAATGTTAAGAACTGTGGGAACACCCACCCATATCCACCTGTGCACGGACTTGCTTCCTACAATCCTCCACACACCTGTTGAGTAACTAAGAAGCATCATGTGGATTTGGGCCTTCCAGAATGAAGGGAAAGAAATCCAGGTGGATCCTCTGACATCTTTTTCTAATTAATTGTATTAGCTATTTCATGTTTCACATATTCATTTCCCTTGAAGGAAAGGGGAGCCAAAGTCATGAATCATAACCTGTGAGAAGACAGACAAAAGAGGATCAGAATGATTACCCTCGAGACTTCAAACAAGGAGGTAACGTTTTGTGGTTTCTTTCTTCAACACCTTCTTCGTTCCAAAAAGCGAATTTAGTAGCTGACAAAATATGCTAGCATAAATGGGAGTGTTTATGCTAACGGTGCTGCTATGGAACAATTTACTGGGATGGAAAATCTAGAACTCCTTATTCAGAGATCACTGGTATTTATGCTGTTAAAACTCTTTGATGAAGGTCAAGCTCCTGAGTTCAAAAGGGCCATGGGGAAATGATTTTCGTTGATGGTCAAAGATGTACAGGTGGGGAAAACTCCTCTTAGGGATTCCAACAGATTCCAACAGATGAGCTATGGTACATAGATGTCAGGCAAATTCCTCAGTATTGGACAAGACATCAAATTTTAAATGATGTGTGAAATTTGCTTTAGAAGCAACAGAGGAAGCATTATTTCTTCTTGGCATATAGCAGATGGAATTTTGAGCTGAAGGCTTTGTGCAGGATTTTACATAGGTGAGTCCGTCTTGCTGTTCGGCAAAAGGGTAGTATAACATGGAAATGGCATATTTACAGAACACGAGGGATCTGTCAAGTGAAGGAAGTAATGTAGTCAAATGTTCTACTCAGTAAGGACAGGGAGCTGAAATGGGACTGAGGAACAGATAATGGATACTGTGGACAAAATGTAATCTTGAAGCGAGGATGCAAGTTCTAGAATTTAAAGTGTGCCTGAGAATATGAAAAATGGTGAATCATCATCTTAACGTTCTTGGAGAGATTTTATAAGGTGGAGGAGTTAGCTCTGGGAAGGACTGTTGGACATCTAAGACTAAGATGATGGGTTATGTTCCTTTGAGGCCTCTTACTGTTGTTCCAGTCCATGTGACCAGTGCTCTTGTCAGTAAGTGGTATTTGTCGTAAGAAAGCCAGCTGGGTATGGCTTAGTGCAAACTCACAGTGCTCATTCATTTATTCATTCAAGAAATGTGCATTGAGGACCTAAGTATGGGGACTTAAGACACAGTGGAGCTTTAACTATTTTAGTGTCCTTTAACTACTTTAGTGTCACTAATAAATGGTGTACCGGGGGTAAGTCCGTGATTATATGGCATTACACAGAGTGGGGTGTGACCATACTTGTGGCCTGGGGGTGCCAGAGGAAGCCTCCCAGAGGAGAGGAATTTAAAATGGAATCACGGAGAAGAAATTAGCTGGGAAAAATCAAAGGTTTGGTTACTGTGTGGAAAATTCCTTGCTGAGGAATGAAATATTTCAGACAGGAGGGAAATTAAAATATATGCTATATTAATGGACTGCATACAATTTCATCCTAGGGAACAACAATTTTTTTTTATGTTTACAGTATGACTAGATATCTAGTTTGGTTTATGACATGTATAAGTAAGACTGATTTACTTATTTTCTCTTTTTGATAGGCTATAAAAAATGTTATTCTTCTAATTCCTAGGATTTTTTTTTAACTTTGCTTTGTAGAAGTATAAAGGAATAGAGGTGGTTGGTAGGTCAGGGAGTTGATGAAATGGCCAATTTCATCATGATGAAATGACCCAATGATCAAAAACACGTGAGAATCATAATCAGTGAAATCAAAAGATACACTGTCTTTAAAGACCAGGTACAGCTAATTTTTTTGTGATGGTGTGAAATAATCACTGGGGTCCAGAAATCCAGGTTCAAATCCCAGATAATTTCCATGACTTTTGGAAAATCCATGATCTATGTATCATTGTATTTTATCTTATTTCATTTGGGAAGTGAGGGAAGCTAGACTTGATGATTGATATACCTTTGGGTTTTTTTTATTTATTTATTTTTCAATTTCAATTTAGTTAAACAGCCTATAGTACATCACTAGTTTCAGATGTAGTGTTCAACAGTCCATCAGTTGCATATAACACCCAGTGCTCATCACACCATGTGCCATCCTTAATGCCCATCACCCCATTACCTTATCCCCCCAAGGACCTCCCCTCCAGCAACCCTCAGTTTTTTCCCTAGAGTTAAGAGTCATGGTTTCTGTCCCTCTCTGAGACTTCCTATTCTGTTTTCCCTCCCTTCCTCTATAGTCCTCTGCCCTGTGTCTTACATATTCAGTATTAATATCTAATTTGACATTTAACTGTCTTGTAATGAAGGCATCTAGCAACATTTAAAATAAAAAAGATGTGCCTTCTTTTAAGTGTGGGCTAAATAGAGAAAAGGAGTTATAGTGTGATGGTTAATTGTCTAGGTTTTGAAAATGGACTGAGTTCAGATGTTAGGTTTCATTTAATAGCTTTGCAAACCTATCCTTTAATATCCTTATTAGTAAAGTGGTGATAATGGAAGTACCTTGTGTCATAGGGCTTTTTGAGGAATAATGTGTTAATATATGCAAAGCTTTTACATAAGTATTTAGCACATAGTAAATACTCAATAAATGTTCCTTATTTGCCGTCTTATTTGGAGCATTTACTAAACATTTGAGATGGGGATTAAAAGGCTGTCTCAATAAAAATGACAAAAGTTCTAAAATTGGGAAGTGATGAGTTGGACATATTTTATAGCCACTTTGGTTTTTAGCCAACACTTTCCAGGGGAAGGAAGAAAAGACACAGTCCATCTTATAGCATAGGGGAAACAGTTTAGGAAAAGGTGTGAAACAAAACTATGACAAACAAGGAAATAAGGCTGCAAACATATTTTGTACTCCAAAAGTCAGTGATTAGAACAACCTAGAAGGAGGGGAGAAAGTCCTTGGATTTGAGATGAAGCATTAAATGACTGCTGACAGAAGGATACTCATGCTGCTTATAAGGGCCAAGGCCAGCTCCTCTTTCTCTGCTTTTATATAGCATTATTTAATATTAACCAGAATCACCTTAAAGCCTGGTTTGGTTTTCCCAAGAGAGTCTAAAGAAATCTGGATTATGTGAGTGGATGAGTGGATGTATAATTTGCTTGTTCTGGGTGTGTTCTGGTCTAGAAGATCAGGATCTCTGCTCATATCAATGGGCAACAGTGATCTGGTCTGTGGGCCAAGTGGAGTCAAGTGTGTTGCCAGAGTGGAAAACTAGGATTATAATCACAAAATGGTTGACATCATGGCTGGCAGTAGGGTGCCAAGAAAAGCCAGCATGCAAAAAGAAGGAGCAGCAACAAGGTTGCCTCCTGGAGGGGGCAGGCAGAGCCGACAAATATAATTAAGCATGTGTGGTAATTAAGAATAAGGCTCTGTTGTTCTGCCTGGGATTCAAATTTGTAATGTCCCAAGTAGGAGGCATATGTGTGGCCTTGTTGAGCCTAGTTTTTCATAAAGTGATAGTGCTAGCTGACTTGTCCCTGCCACTCAAGGGATTTTGGCACTGAGGAAATGCCAGCTCTTCCCCTCCCTGCCCTTACTCTCACCAGGTCTGTGGTTGTAGCTCCTTCTTTGAGCAAAGTGTGGGCATACATAGGAATTGGAAGGAGTGGTACAAGATGTGATGCAGACATGGTAATGTAGATTATTATTCATTTACTATATTTGGAAGAACATAAGAGGACTTGAAACCGGGGGTCTGCAATATTGCATTCTTTGGTGATCATTCAGGAAGAGGAAATGACATGAAACTTGCCCTTCTGTGGAGAAGAAAGGAGTTTGTGGGTGGTTCCCTGGGCAGTAGGCCATAGGGAGCTTTTGGGAGGGGTATTTGGGGTACTTAATAAAGCTGAGCTACATTTCAGGGACATATATGGCATTTGCTTGGAATGAGCTAGGAAGACTGATGTGAAGGTCTGCTGTAAACATCTGTTTGGGAAGGAAGAAGTGAAGTAGCATAATGGCGCAGATGGAAAAGACAGAGGAGGAAAAAGATGTAGTGGTTAGAAGGTTGGACAAGTGGTATTTATATATGAGCTTCTGTCCAACTAAGTTCTTCATAGGAAGGAACTTGGATTATGTCTCTCTAAGATCGGATATTTCATTCTTCCAACTGTTCTACCTATGGTCTCTTTCTTACCACCCCATTTTTCTCTTCTTTTAAAGTTTTCTGGGGGAGACAGCACCCACAAATTCACACTCATTGGTTAAGGCATAATTTGTTAATAAAGCAAAATGTGCATAAAAGCTTTTGTTACATAAGGTACTGTATCTCAAATGTTTAGTACAAGGTGTGGTTCATGGTCGACCTCTGGTATATTAGCTATTACTATTAGTAATAGTAAGAACAGTAATAGTAGTACCTTACAGTATAATCATTACTTTTGTCTTTTATGTGAGAATGATTTTAGCCTGACAGGAGAAGGGATTATTCCCCCAGCTAGTGTCATTCTAGGGAACTCTGATAGATAACGAAGTAACAGCATATGCTACTGTTAAAATGATAGATAAGGACAAGGTACAATCAGGTCTAAGAGATAATTTTTTTAGGTATTTTTAAAGATACATCTGATATATTTAAGATATATCTTAATAAAAGATAATTTTACAATCTTTTATTATCTTATTATCTTTTTAAAAGATAATTTTTAAAGATGTATCTTCTGATAGCATGATATGAACCCAAAAATTCATGAGAAGAAATGTTAGGCTGAATTATGAGACAGTCTCCCGGTAGCTGTGTTATGGTCATGCAATTTCTTTTTTTCCTTTCTTGATGTCAGTTTTTCTGATACATGTTTTTTTGTAATTTAGTCATAAGTTCAAATCTGCCACTTCCTTATTCTGATACCTTCAGTGGGTTATTTATCTGTTCCAAATAAATTTCTAAATGTATCCGTTCTGAACTTAATAGTTTTAAAATGAATATAATAGTCACTCCCTCATAAAATTGTTTGGAGCCATGGGTGAAGGAACGCCTACCGAACCTTGAGCGTAGTCGCTGATCCACTGTAAGCGCTCAAGGTATGCTGTTCTCACAATAAATCCTGAATGATAGAGGATAAGAGTTTTGACATGAAGTAACAAATTACATAGTACACTTAATTTATTCATTAAGAATGTATGAATTTGTCAATCCATTCAACAATTATTTATTGGGTGTCTACCATTTTTTAGCTCTGTTTCAGGTTCCGGGAAGATGAAAATTAAAGCAGACAAAAACCTTTGCCCTCATGAAACTTCGAGTCCTAATAAATTTATTTTGCTGTATGTAAGTTCAAGAAAGTAGAAATAAACAAACCTGAAATGTACAAAACCCAGCATGAGTGAACCTGTGCTGCTATATGAAATATATTGAGGTGTGAGGGTTTTCCTTGACACTGCTCAAAACTCATGATTTAGGTGTCAGCTTTAGTCCTAAGTCATAAGAGGATGATGTATGATATACAGGCTGGGAAGTTTTAAAACATGTATCTGGGATGCTGGCATATTATTTCAGTGGGGCTCAAAGTCCTTTAACAATACTGAATTCTCCCATGAATGAAATAGTTTCTAGGTAATTTAAAATCTTTGTGACCCTTCTTCTAAAATTCCATGTAAGCAGTGTGTTATCACTACAAGGAGAAAAGGAGAAAAAAAGGTAATCAGTAAGCAGGAACAAAGAATAATGAATCAGAAGTGGCACGAATGGGTGAAAGGAGCTCAAATTAAAAGGAGCAAGACAGTTGCCAAGTCTGAAAAAGGGAAGGCAAAGATTTACATTTATGAGGATTTTTAAAAATCTATCAGGCAAACTAATTAAAACTACAAATTTTAATTGGAGTTAATTGGATTGGGAATGAATGAAGGAAGTGGTGGGGGAAAACCCTCCACTCTTTTCTTCCTATCAAACACACTAATGGTTGATAAAGTAGAGGCAGCTGATCAAGGCAAAGTATCTAGTTCCCTCACTGAATCTTAGAATGTCAGGCCCAAGGTTTTTAAGTCAACTCTCTAACACCATCATCTGATAGATGAGGATACTAAGAACAAGGAAGAACAAAGATGGCTAAGTGACATGCTCAAGGTCACCCACAGTGCCAAGGACTTGTGCCCAGTGTCCCAAACCAGAACTTTCCAAGCACACACCGTTGTAGCTAAAAGGCATGTGTGCCACTCGAGGAACAAACAGAAAAGCTTTTCAAGCCACAGCACTTAGAAAGCAAGTTACCAGGTGTATCT
The DNA here is from genome assembly GCA_004024625.1 of Mellivora capensis. Lineage (NCBI taxonomy): Eukaryota > Metazoa > Chordata > Mammalia > Carnivora > Mustelidae > Mellivora > Mellivora capensis. The sequence goes on from PISX010016266.1 coordinate 35,942, forward strand.
GGAAATAACTGTTTTGACCAAGGAATCCCCATAATTAAACAACAGTTGGGCATTCCTGTGCTGGTGTGAATGGGAAGCGGTTACAAGGAATGAGGGAGAGAGCAATGAAACTGGCAGTGTTTTTGTTTTTTTTCTCTTTTCTTTTTTTGTTTTTAACATTCAACATTACTACAATTAAAACAAACAAACAAAAAACAACAACAAAACAACCTAAACAGGGGCCTCTGGGTGGTACAGTGGGTTGAGCCTCCGATTCTTGGTTTCAACTCAGGTGGTGATCTCGGGGTCCTGATATGGAGCCCTGAGTCAGGCTCTGTGCTCAGCACGGAGTCTGCTTGAAATTCTCCTCTCCCCCTGCTCCTCCTGCTTGTGCTTTTTCTCTCTCAAATACATGGTAAACTTCTGGCAGTTTTTGTCCCAGAGACCAATGTCTTTTCCTTTCTTGTTCTCCTTCCTTTCCCCTTTTCCCCTTCCCTCCTTACCTCCTCCCCTTTTCTGCCCTTCCCTATCCCTTCTTTATATGGTGCTTATATATAGGTGAGCTTTTATCTATTGGATAAACCCAATTTGTGAGAAGGTGACCTGAAGAGAGTCATCTTAAGCAATGTAACCATACATTTTCCAAAGCAAGACATTTCTTTGCCAGAATGTAAGGATGCTCTAAAAACGATTATATATTTAAAAAATATTTGTCTATTATCCCACATTGTTCTTAGTATGCTTAAAACTACTTTAAAAAAATAACATATTCCTGAAAGTTAAAGCAAATAAATAGATATCACCCCACCCTTCATTATGGTGATTGAGCATTAAAAACTAAGGTAAGCATCAAAATTATTCTCAGTATTTTTCTATCTTTCATCAGTTTCTTGGCTATACCTATCTGTAGGATTGTGTTGCTGATATTTTTCTGAAAAATCTATTTTAATATAGTCTTATTAAAGTTTTAATAAAATTGTTTGCAATCTTCTGGTTAACATATTTGAAAATGCTGACAAAGCAGGGAGCCCGATGCAGGACTTGATCCCAGGACCCTGGGATCGTGACCTGAGCTGGAGGTGGATTTTTAACTGACTGAGACACCCAGGCATCCCAAGAGTCACATGCTCTTGACTGAACCAGCAGGGCGCAATGTTAAATGTTAAACGTTAAATGTCTAACTTTTAAACTGAATTTATAATAGTATTAAAAGTTGTGTCAGATGCTTCAGAACAAACTCCAGATATTTTTCTTATTCCATTGATTTGTTGAAATAATTAAAATATCATTGGACTAAATTAATTTTCCATTTAAAATATCTGATGACGTGGATATAAAGCTGCCATCATTTAAACCTGCAAAGTTCTGTGGTGCCTGGGTGGCTCAGTTGTTAAGTGTCTGCCTTCAGCTCAGGTCTTGATCCCAGGATTCTGGGATCGAGTCCTGCATCAGGCTCCCAGCTCAGCAGGAGGCCTGCTTCTCCCTCTCCCCCTGCTGGTGTCCCCTCTCTTGCTGTCTCTCTCTGTCAAATAAATAAAATCTTAAAAATAAATACAAAAAAACTGCGAAGTTCTTCTGCTAACAGAGCCAACATATAAACTATTTATTTTTTGTATATGCCCAAGAAAAGTTGGAAATGAAAATGAGATTTAATTTTGAAGAATAGTCATTGGATCTAATCAGTCATGCTTCACAACAATATATAAAGAAGTAGTTGCCAATGTTAAATTGTCCCTTTGCAGCAGGTCCCCCCCTAACTGCCCTTTTATTGTCACTTTCCTTTTAAAAACTAACTTTTGAAGTAGACACCAATGTTTCTTTCCACAGACCTATGTCTTCATGTGGTCCGTGATGTCACTCTGGTCTCCATAATGGATTATAAATATTGACAACTATTTTGTGTAAGTCACATAAGTATCATGAACTTTTGTGAGGAAAAAGTTAGTTCTTGTATTATTTTTATGAACAGTTTTTCATTTTTTAACTCCTTGCTGCCAAGTGTTTACTATAAAATAAATAAAACTGCTGCTAAGTAGTAACATAGTTTTAGATTTATTCTATATCAAACCATTGTGAGAGTATTCTTTTTTTTTTAAGATATTTATTTATTTATTTATTTGTCAGAGAGAGAGGGAGAGAGAGAGAGAGAGCACAGGCAGACAGAGTGGCAGGCAGAGGCAGAGGGAGAAGCAGGCTCCCCGCCGAGCAAGGAGCCGGATGTGGGACTCGATCCCAGGACGCTGGGACCATGACCTGAGCGAAGGCAGCCGCTTAACCCACTGAGCCACCCAGGTGTCCCGAGAGTTTTCTTTTTTAAAGATTTTATTTATTTGACAGAGTGTACAAGCAGGGGGAGCAGGACAGGGAGAAGCAGGCTCCCCACTGAGCAGGGAGCCTGACGCAGGGCTCCATCCCAGGACCCTGAGATCATGACCTGAGCCGAAGGCAGACGTTTAACTGACTGAGCCTCCCAGGTGCCCCTGTAGTGAAAGTATTCCGAATATTATCTGGTCTATAGCAGGATGGCTCGGCCTTTCTATCCCACATATGCACATACTCCGTATACAGCTCAACTATAATATCTTGATTCCCACTAACCCCACCAACCGGTCCTCAGACGGAATTTTATTCTTTGCACGCTATGGACCAGTAAGAGTGGCTAATGCCTCCAGTAGCTGAAAGGTATCAGAGAATCCCATAACTGTCCACTAGTACCTTAAACCAGAGGAGTTTGGTGTCCCTGGCTGGTTGGGTCTGGAGCTCCCTTTGTTTTCCTCTGTACAGCCATCCTATGTGCTGTCCTTGAAATGGAGTTCCTGGGAAAGATCATGAAACCAGAGAGATTGTCACTAGTCATATTTCAAATTTATCTTCCCATCCCAGTGAGTAGTTTATTAAATGTCCGCATGACTCACACACTGCTGGGAGAAACCGCAGCAGAAACTGGGAAGCCAAAGTGGAGGGAAGTCTGCCAAATCCATTCCGGCACACTCATTATTACTGATAATTACATTATAACATTGTAATAACTGTTAATCATGAAGCTTCATACAAGATGAGAAATAAGAAACAAAAGCTTAACTGGATGGGAGATCAAACATATCAGGTCGTATTGCTTTAGGTACATGGGGATGTATGGTTATAGTAATTTTGGGGCCTAGTCAAGCTGGGACGGTCATGACCTTAAGCGTTGCCTGGGAATACAGTGAGCCAACGACAGATGAAAGCACGAAAGGGAAGGATGATTGAATATCTAAGGGCACTAGAACATTCATCAAGCTGTAGAAAGCCTAATCAAGCATGGGAATAAGTATTATGATCTGTGTCTGATTTAGGGAAAGGCTCAGGACACGATGTGATGAGTACATGGCAGGGCATATGTGATTGGAAGCTAAGCACGTGAACACGAAGCATGAGGTAGGATCTATAAGTTTTAACAATAACAAAATAAGGTATTTATTGGGCCAGGCACTCTACTGGCATCTAGTTGACACAACTAGTAGGTAAGATTTGCATTAATTTCTCTACGACACAGATGAGAAATACGGAAATAAGGGAGCAGAAAGAAACAGTTGGGGGGAAAAAGCTGGAATTCAATCCCAGATCTGTTCTTCTCCAAAACACACATGCTTTCTACTGTGCCACGCTCATCTCCTTATTTCTTTTACATGGAGCTAGATTTTGAAATTTTATGGCTTAGAAGTATTCTGAGCTGACCATCCCAGTGTTTTTTATCTTCCGTCTCAAATTTGACCTTTCTTTTGACCCAGGCTTGGATTCAAAGCGGTTGAGTTACTTGAATACTTGGAGTCATATTTGCGTACTCTTTTAGAATCTGTGTTTCACACAAACTTTATTTGGATGTCACTCACTGTAATCTGTACTTCCTGGTAGAGTCTGGGATGTACCGTCAGGCCTTGTTTCACCTTGGGGCTCCTTTAGTTTGGCCACCAGACCAAAGAAATCCAAGGCTTCTTCTCAAACTTTGGCACTTAAAATTTTGTTTAAACTGAAATTGAATCCTAATTATAGAGCTTTGTACAGCCCCTTTGGGAAAATCCCTTTCCCCCCACACTCTAGTGAGTAGAGAAAAGCACCATAAAAAGGAAATAGAAGAATTCATAACCTGTTCATAATTTTAGACCTGAATTTCACTTTGTCCTGCTCTCGAAACATCTGATCTCACTTCATTGCTACATCTCCTATGTCTTGCTTTACCTTTGTTGGGACTTGGCATTATTTTCCTGAATATGACTGGGGCTTCCTTTTCATTTTAATATTCTTCTTGAAGCCTCCTCAAATCAGTACCTCCCTATGGGTAAGCACATTCACACAATAGCCTCACAGATGTGATAATCCCTGAGTAAATGGGACATGGTTCAAAATTGATAACTCTCATTGAGGGGCTATGTATAATTCTTTGACATGAACACCAAGAAAATTAAATTCTAAATACCACCTTAGCCCCAAATAGCTTCAACCAGTTATATCTGCCTGTATCTAAAGCCTGAGAAAATGTGCTTATAAAAAACAAATAGGGAGTTAAAGCTTGGGCCTTGTCTATATACACATAAAGAAAATTCATGAAACTATAAACTTTTAGAGCCGATGGCCTGGGCAACAGCAGATAGATCAGTCTTTTCAAAGCCCGAATGATGATATTATTAAAGAATATCTGGCAGAGACTTTAAGAATCTGCACCTTTTTGGGGTTCTCATTAACTATTGAGGACAAGCATCTTCTCTTTCATAAGTTTAAGCAGGAATGACCACCTTGATGGACTTGTGGGGCTTATATGGTGGTCTAGTTGACCGATGGACAGCAGGAAAAGCCTGCATCTACCAGTTGGGGGACTTCATGGGCCCTTGCCCAAGAAAGAGATGCAAATTGTCCATGTGAACAATATGGAGCCTCAACTCTGCTTCCAGGGTAAAAACAACTGGGTTTTGATCTAATCACTTGTAATTTTCTGTTTTCACAGTGTGCTAATGGTTTCACTTGTCACTCTCTTTATTACACAATAATTGTTCAACCTTGAACAATAGTTGCAATGTCTTTGAGCCTATTTTTGAATATATAAAATCAGAATAGTGTATTAGGTTTTCTCAACCTTGGCCTTATTGACATTTGGGACTAGATAATACTTTGTTGTGGGGATGGGGAGGGAGAGAGTCCTGGTATTGTAGGATGTTTAGCAGTATCTCTGGCCTCTACTCCCTAGATGCCAGTAGGCTACCTCCTGCCCAGATCTGACAACCAAAAATGTCTCCAGGCATTGCATGTGTTCATGGGGTCAAAATTGCTCTGGTTTTGAACCACTGCACTGAAACATCCCTAAGTTCTCTTCTACTTTGTATATTTTGTCATACATATTCTACTGCCTAGAGATACATTCTTGCCTTTCTTTTTTTTCTTTTTAAAAAATTTTTCTTGCTTTTTCTTTTTTTTTCTTGCCTTTTCAATAGACAAAAACATTTCCTAGAAATATAGTCCAAGAGGATAACATGAAGAGGGGGTGTGGCGACCTAACTTTATAATTAATAATTTATATTTCTCTGGGAGGTCTAGGTTTGGGCATTTTATCCTTCATACGAACTTTTATTTTCTCATTTACAAATTAATATTGTTCACTACTATAGTAAACTACAGAGAAGCATCAAGAAAAAAATAAATCATTCTACCTAAATAACTAAGGAAAGTCACATCAACATTCTGGTATATTCCTTTGTAGGATTTTTGACCCAAGTCCTTCAATAAAAAAAGCTGTGATCATGTCTATTGGATTTCTGAATCTGTTGGTAAACTTGCCTGAGAAAGTGGCTTCTGTGGGGTGATTGTGCAGTATCATCGCATTATTCCCACGGAACAAGATAATCATTTAAAGTGAGAGTGTTTACCTTTAAGCTTCATTTTGGTATCATTGTGAAAGGAACTCTAAATATTTTTACTTTCTTGCAGGTTCAGTGCTGTGTCAGTCTTAATCTCTATAGTACTCCCTGGCATTGGCAGTATTCGGATGATTCGGGATGTTACATTTCTTTAGAGTCCCATCAGAACATCCTGCGGGCTTCTTTCACTCTGAATTTTTCATTTGTGTTCTTCTATTTTGCCTTGCTGGTTGCCCAGGTTAAGTGAGTGACATATTCGTAGTTCTTGTATATTTGAGAATGTCCTTTTTCCTGTTATTAATGTCTAAGAGATAAGGTGGCTGACTGTAGTCTCTAAAGATTATATCATTTCCCTTCTCAAATTCTCTGTAAATTAATTCATTGTTTTTTGACATTAAACATCTTAAGGTAGGGTCTGGAGAAGGCATAATTCTTGTTTTTGTTTTTTGTTTTTTGTTTCTTTTTTTTTTAGATTAACTGTTTTTTCTACATAGATACTTGGTGGATTTTTCTCTTCATTCATCTAATTCAGAGATTTTTCTGGGCTATGCCTAGATATACATTGTGGCTTATTAATTTTTCTTGCAATATATTGAGTTCTATATACATAGATTTTGCTTTGTTCAGTTGGGAATGGAATTTTAGACTTTTTCTTTTATTCCATTTCTTTGAATTTCTCTCTCAATAACACTGTTTTAATTACCTAGCCTATAGGATGGAGGTGGGAGATGAAGGAAGACTTAAGGTGACCGTACATGCCAATTTGTCCAGGTCAGTCCTGGGTTCTGTTGGCTGTCCTGGTATAAATATAAACTAACATATTAATGTTCTTCCTCAAAAATGTCCACTTTTGACTATTTCATTCTTCTTGGCCGCTCACCCCAGTATGTCTCTTACCCTACAATCCATGCATGGTGAAACTTTGTCCTTCCTGCTCCATTACAGGACCAGGGAAGGAAATGGCCTATCCAGGGCAAAGCAGGGACATGCTGTTGACACACCTGGAGGCGAGAAAGTAGATAGCCATCCCTGGCTCTCTTCTATCTCTATCTAAGGTTCACATGTTGCCAACTAAGGTTGACAACATAGTGTCAAAATATACAAAGTTATGATCTAGGTAATAATGGGAAGATACAGATAAAATATCAATTGTAGTTAAAAGATTTTTTTAAAAGATTAAATTTATTTATATGAGAGATTGAGATAGAGAGTGAGAGAGAGATAACAAGCATAACCAGGCAGAGGGCCAGAGGGAGAAGCAGATTCCCTGCTGAGCAGGGAGTCCGATGTGGGACTCCATCCCAGGATCTTGGGATCATGATGTGAGCAGACACCCTGGCAGACAATTAACCAACTGAGTCACCCAGGTGCCCCTGTAGTTAAAAGATTTTTAACAACTCCTCAAAAAATGAAGAATCAAGATGACAAAAAAATAATAAAAATAAATCAGCTCAATATAAAGTATGTCTATAGAATTTACACCCATAAACAGAATATTCATTCTCTTTAACACACCTGCCACCATTACAAACCTTAAATTTTATACAAATATCTTCGATTGGGTCCCCTAGAAAAAGAACCTGAAGTGGAGAGTTGAATGTAGAATGTTTACTGGGATAGACAGGCTTTTAGGGGCTTGCCTGTACATAAATGAAAGGGGCAGAGTTAGGCAGAGAGGGAGACTGACCCACAGTGACGTTGCTAGTGAGGCTCAACCATCTCTGACAGATTCCCTGTGGTTGGGAAGAACCTTCAGAGTTTTTTAAAACTGAGATGCCCTGGCTGCAAGCTGTACCAGGGAAGGGGCATAAACTTGCTTTTCATTGCACCTCAGGGTGGTTTCCAGTGAGACATATGCTGTGAGTCATAGGTAACTGAATTTCAGCAACTAGGGAAACATGAGTCAGATGTGACGAGCCCAACTTTTCAGGGCATCACAGATTCCATTATACGAGATCACAAAAGCCTCAATACAATCAAAAGAATGGGTACAGTACAGACTATAGTCTCTGGTAACAAGACAATAGTGCATTAGAATTAAACCAGTAACCAAAAAATAGCTTAAAATCCCATATATCTTGAAACTTAAAAGAAGACAAAACAAACTATGAAACTACCACTTGGTTAGAGAGGAAGCCATGTAAATAAGATGATGAAATACTTAGAACTGAATGACAATAAAAACACCACATGTGGAAATTTGTGAGATGAATGTGAAGCAGTACTTGGTTAAAAAAGAATGAAAAGCTTTGACTATGTTTATGAGAAAACAGCAATGATTTAAAATAAGGGAGCAACAAAGGAAGCTAGAAAATCGGAATAGAGTAAACACAAAGAATGAAGGAAGACAAACATAGTAAAGCTAAGGACAAGAGTTAAAGAATAGGGAATAAAATAGGTAAAATTAATAAAAACAAGGCACGGTTCTTTGAAAAGTCTCAAAAGATTGATAAACCTTTGGTAAGACTGAGGGGAAAAAAAGGAAGGGGGCAGGAGATAAGATAGAAACTGCCTCTTCCTAAACAGAAAAAAAATGGTAAAGGGGGGCATAATTACAACTATGTTAACAGATTAATTGTTGTAAAAGAATACTACAAAGTATTAGTATGTTTGTAAGATGAAATTGAGAATTAAAAAATAAAATGGAATAATTGACATAAGAAATAGAAAATAGGGGTGCCTGGGTGGTTCAGTTGGTTGGGTGTTCAACTCTTGGTTTAGGCTCAGGTCATGATCTTAAGGTCATGAGATTGAGCCCCACATCTGGCTCCATAACAGTGGGGAGTCGGCTTGGAGATTCTCTCTCTCCCTCTCCTCCTGCCCCTCCCACCATGCTCTCTGTCTCTCATAAATAAACAAATCTTAAAAAAAAAAAAGAAATAGAAAATAGACCAATTAAAAAAAAAACAATAACAGTGGAGATGAAATTATGGTCTTTCTCCCGAAATCCTTCACACACAGATATTGTTAGGGAGTTAATATTTATCTAATACAAGTTTTTCTGGAACATAAAGAATAGGAAAATTACCTAACCCATTTTATGAGGGTGATACAATATTGATTCTAGAACTGAATAAGGACAATATGAGAGAAGAAATGAATAATTTCACTCTTAAACTTATCTTCAAATATCCTAACTAGACTGAAATAAATAACATTTACAAATATAAGTATGTAAAGATGGCTCAGCTTAGAAAATCTATCCAGGCCAAAAATGAAAAATAAAAACATCAAGCCAATGGAAATAATAGTAAGAAACAATCTGTGGGAAATCTGGGTGGGAAAGATTTCTTAAGTGTGATTTGAAAAATACTAGCCATGGGGGGAAAACCTGTGATGGATTTTATTATAATTTACTGTATTAATATACTTAAGGAGAAAAATTCAAATCACCTTGCCAGATTCAGAAAAACACTTGAAAAAGATCCCACTTATTTATTTTTTTAAAGATTTTATTTATTTATTTGACAGACAGAAATCACAAGTAGGCAGAGAGGCAGGCAGAGAGAGAGGGGGAAGCAGGCTCCCTGCTGAGCAGAGAGCCTGATGCGGGGCTCGATTCTAGGACCCGGGGATCATGACCTGAGCTGAAGGCAGAGGCCTTAACCCACTGAGCCACCCAGGTGCCCCTCCCAATTATTTTTGTTGAAAGAACTCTTAGAAAACTAAAGATAGAATTTAATTTGTTGAAAACTCTGAAGAAAGCCTGATTTGATACAAATTCCCTTTGAAGTTAAGGCAGTGATTCATCTATCACTTCAACTGTTGACCCACATATTGAAGATTCTGAGAAATGTATGCAATATAATGGAGTAAAAATATGTAAAAGAATTAGAATTGCTATTATTTGCAGATGACATAATTTCCATAGAAAACCCATTAGAAACCAATGGGACAAAAGACCAATAATCTATAAGACATAGTATCTTTAGAAAGTTGTGGAATACAAGATTAATGTGCCACAAAATTAATGCCATTTCTCAATACCAAAAATAGTGAAATAAGAGAATGACAGCTATTATTTGCTAAATTAAAGAAAATATTATTTAGGAAATAACCTATTCAAAGATGCATACAAACTTTGGTATAGGAAAAAAAAAAACAGGGCATAAGAGAACATCTGAACACCGTATTTATGCAAGGACAATTTAATGTGTAAAGATCTTAATCAACCATTCATCTTTAAATTCAGCTTTGATTCTAATCAAACAAACTTTTAAGTAATTCAAAATCTAAATGGAAGAGTAAATATTCTCAAATATATCAGGTAATTTGGAAAATAAGACTTACCAGATATTAAGATAGTATGAAGTTATCATAATTTTAAAAATGAGGTCCTGGGATGCCTGGTTGTCTCAGTTGAGTGTCCAACTCTTAGTTTTGGATCAGGTTGTGATTTTGGGGTTGTGAGATCAAGCACTGCCTTGGGCTCTGTGTTTAATGTGGAGTCTGCCTAAGATTTTCTCTCTCCCTCTCCTTCTGCCCCTTCCCCCTCTTGCTCTCTCTCTCACTAAAATAAGTCAATCTTTTTTTTCTTTTTTAAAGTGAGGTCCTGTTAAAGGAACACAGATTTCAGTGGAACAGAGCAAAGAGCCCAGAAACAGATCTATGCAGATATAGGAATTTGGTATATTACAGGAGTGACATCATCAATTGGTATGGGATAGATTATATTCATTGTATAGATAATTATATAAAATATATGCATATATAAATGTTTATTTGGTTACATAAATATATAATATATTGATATTGATATCATCAATACCTTATTAATAATACATTAATTATATCCTAATATTTACATAAAATTATATACTTACATATAAATCACATATAATTAATTATTAATGCATTGATATAATGTATGACTACATGCAATATATATTATGTGGTTATATAGTTATATAATTATATAGAGAGAGGGAAGGACTTCTACAATACTCCAGTAAAGTCAAGTTTGTTCACATGACTTACTTTAGCCAACAAAATGCAATAGCTGCC
>PISX010016267.1:0-46594 GCA_004024625.1 Mellivora capensis
CTTATGGTGTCACTTATCTCTTGAATTCTCCCCTCATGGTCCAGTAGCTGTTTGTCCCTCTTTTGCTCAGCTTCTTTATTCTCTGTCATTTGGTCTTCTATATCACTAATTCTTTCTTCTGCCTCATTTATCCTAGCAGTAAGAGCCTCCATTTTTTATTGCACCTCATTAATAGCTTTTTTTATTTCAACTTGGTTAGTTTTTAGTTCTTTTATTTCTCCAGAAAGGGCTTTTATATCTCCAGAGAGGGTTTCTCTAATATCTTCCATGCCTTTTTTGAGCCTAGCTAGAACCTTGAGAATCGTCATTCTGAACTCTAGATCTGACATATTACCAATGTCTGTATTGATTAGGTCCCTAGCCTTCGGTACTGCCTCTTGTTCTTTTTTTTGTGGTGAGTTTTTCTGCCTTGTCATTTTTTCCAGATAAGAGTATATGAAGGAGCAAATAAAATACTAAAAGGGTGGCAAAGACCCTAGAAAAATGCCCTTTAACCAAATCAGAAGAGACCCCAAATCATGGGGGAGAGAAAGGGGATAAAAAGAAGTTCAGGAAAAAAATTATATAAAAAAAGAAAACAAATAAAGAAAAAATATAAAAAAGAAAAAAAATATATATATATTAGACTGGTGACTAGAACAGGGTCACCCACTTAATTGTGGGGTATTTTGGTCTTGTAGAAGAAAGTACCTCCCAAAATTTTAAAGAATGAAGAATGTATATAAGGGTAAACACAGGGAAGGGATGGAATATGCCTATAAAGATGAAAAACAAAAATTATTTTTTTTAATTTCTAAAAAAAGGAGTTAATGAAGTTGGTTGGGAGAATAAAGAAAAAGAAAGTGGAGAGAATTTGCTCAGGCTGGGACTAGAACAAGCCCGGAGTTAGATTTAGGGTGCATTTTGATCCACTAGAGGAAGCTGTACCCCAAATTTTTTAGAAGAAAAAAACCCTTTTGTGACTACAAAAAATAAAGTTAAATACTATGAAGGATAAAATATGACTATAATAATGAAGGTTCAAAAAAGATTATTATTTTTTTGGAAAGGTATTGTTAAGATAAACTAGTTAAAAATGTTAAAAAAAGAAAAGGGTGAAATTTAAAAAAATTTAGCAGAAAAAGAGAAAAAGAAAAATAAATAAAATTAAAGAAAAATTAAATTAACTGCAAGACTAAAGAATCATGGGGAGAAAGCCATGAATTCCGTGCTTTGCTTTCGCCTCCTCTGGAGTTCTGCTGTTCTCCTTGTCAAGTGAACTTGGTCTTGGCTGGATTTCTTTTGATCTTCTGGGGGAGGGGCCTGTTGTAGTGATTCTCAAGTGTCTTTGCCCAAGGCGGAGTTGCACCGCCTTTACCAGGGGCCGGGCTAAGTAATCCGCTCGGTTTCGCTTTCGGGAGCTTTTGTTCCCTGAGCCCTTTCCGTAGAGTCCGGAGGACAGGAATGAAGATGGCGACCTCCAATCTCTGGCCTGGAGGAGCCGAGAGTTCGGGGCCCCACTCCTCAGTGAGCCCTCAGAGAAAAGCCCCGGCCACTCCCGTCTCCCTCGCCTCTGGCTGTGCTCCGAGCTCACCCAGCCTGCGAACGGTTCAAGGCAACCCCAAGCTGAGAGCTCACTCCTCAGCTCTGTCTCTGTAGCCGCCTTCCCCACTCCGATACCTGCAAGCTCTTCGACCCTCAGACACCCTGATCCTTCTGTGACCTTGCGGGACCTGGGGCCACACTGACCCCGCATAGGCTTCACCCTGGTTTAGCCTCTGGAACGATGTCCCTCAGTGGAGCAGACTTTTAAAAGTCCTGATTTAGTGCTCCGTTGCTCCGCCGCTTGCTGGGAGCCAGCCTGTCCCCCGCGGTCTATCCTCCTGTTGCTTTCAATTCATTTCTCCGCCAGTCCTACCTTTCAGAAAGTGGTTGATTTTCTGTTTCCAGAATTGCTGTTCTTCCTCTCTTCAATCTCCCATTGGATTTGTAGGTGTTCGCAATGGTTTAATAAGCTATCTAGCTGATCTCCTGCTACCTGATGTGGTCTCAGCTGCTACTTCTCCGCCATCTTGACCTCACCCAGAATTTTTAAAATAGTTAATAACTCTATAAATTTACACAATTAGGAGGACCAATGAACATTTCATCGTGCATTCCAACCATTATTTCTATTTTTGAGAACTGTTTAAGAACCTTACAAAGTATTAGACCCTGTTCTAGGTGATGTACAGGTATAACTTAATTCTTACCACAAATACATGAAATAACACTATTAGTATAGCCACACTGCAAATGAGAGTATAGTTAAATGACTTGCTTAATAATGGCTAATATGTAATAGGGTCATGATTTGAACTGAGATGCTTCAACTCCATACTCCAAGTTATTTTTTAAAAGATTTTTATTTATTCTTTTGAGAGAGAGAGAGAGAGAGAGAACATGAGCACAAGCACGACCAGAAGGGAAGGTGAAAGGGAGAGGAGAAGGGCAGAGGGAAAGGAAGAAGCAGATTCTCTACTGAGAAGAGAGCCTGATGTGGACTCCATACTAGGACATGGAGAGATCATGACCTGAGCCAAAGGCAGATGCTCAAGCTTCTGAGCCACCCAGGCACCCCCATACCACAAGCTCTTAAGCACTGTGCTGAGCTCCCTCTTACTGTGGTACAAAGTATTATGGCATGAAGCAAAATAATAGAGGATGATCCAAGGTAAAATAAGGGTGGAAATAATAAAAAAATAGGTGAGAATTAATGAGCATGTGAGGACAGTGAAAATGGAAAAAGAGAACAGATAGCCTGATATATATGTGGCAGGATTGTGGAGAATCAATGAATTGAATGTGGAGGGAAATAAAAGAAAATATGGGGGCTAATTAATGATAACAGTAATTATACTAATGCTGCAACTACTATTTATTAGGAAGCCACTATGTTTCAAACACTGTGCTAGTTATTTAATACACCATCATACCAGTTAACAGAATTTGATTAGTAGAGATGGGGTTTGAAGTATCCAAGGGACATTCCAACTATTGAGGTCTCTATAGAGAATATAGATGAGAGTGAATAATTCAGAATGAATCACAGAGTAACCTGGGAAGAGATTACTCCTCAAGAGAAGCAGGAGTATCAGAAAGTAAAGGGTTTCAATGGTATCTCTATCTGTCAATCTATTGATCTATCCTCAGTTTTATAAGCATTAATTTTTTAAGTAAGAAAAAAACCTCATAGTACACCCAAAAGAAATCACCTCTTTATTTTTTGTGTAACTGATTTTTCTCATAATCCTTCACTGGTGGTGACAAAACAAACACAGATACACACAAACAACACACACAAACAAGGTAAACTGTTTTAAGCCTTTCCTCTTATTTGAACAATCTGTATGGTTTTTTTTTTTCATCTTCTGTTACAAAATTTTTCAAGATTTTTGACAAAAGTAGAAGACAACAAACATATTATATTTGGAGGATGAAAGAAAAAAAGGAATTAAAGATGACTCCAGGATTCTGGCCCAAGAAGCTATAAAGATAGAGTTGCCATTAAGTCAGATGGGAAAGTCTTTGGAAGGAACAGATCTGAGGAAATATCAGGAGCTCAGGTTTGGATGTGTTAAAATTTGAGATACATGCTATGTATTCAAATAAAGATGTAGAATAGGCAGGAAAGAGGAGTGAGATAAAAATTTGCCACTCTGTGAGAATGTATAAATATGAGCATTGTATATAGATCTCAATCTGTTATTTGTTCTATTTGAAACACTGTTTTTCACATTCTTTGGTTAAGATGGACTGGGGGATGTATGGAATTGTTGAATCATTCACTGTATTATATACCTGAAACTAATATAATAATGTATGTTAATCATGCCATAATAAAAATTTTTAAAAAGAAAAAAAAAGTAGAAGACAACAGTATAACCTCCATTTGTCAATCAATTATACTTAATAATCATTTAACACTCTACCAAGTTAGTTTTATAATTTTTTTCTCGGTGTTGTATTTTAAAGTTAATCACAAATATTATATTATTTTACCTCTAAGTATTTTGAATGCATCTCAAAAAATCAGAACCTTTTTCTTTATATCTTTTCTAGAACTATTACACCTTAAAATTAAAGATACTTTAATATGATCTAATACTCACTCTATTTTTAAATTTCCCAATTGTCCTCAATGGGTATTCATACTTGTACAAAGTGGGATCAAATAAAAATTCATTGATTACATTTTGTTTTACTTGTGAGGATTTTTGGATCTAGAAGCATCTCTCCTTTTCTTCTTCATTTTTAAAAAAATATTTTATTTATTTATTTGTCAGAAAGAGAGCACACACAGGGGTGGTGGCAGGCTGAGGGAGAAACAGGGTCCCTGCTGACCAAGGAGTCCTATGCGGCACTCCATCCCAGGATCCTGAGATCATGACCCAAACCAAAGGCAGATACTTAACTGACTGAGCCACCCAGGCATCACTCTCCTTTTCTTCTTATACCACTGACTTATTGAAGATATCAGGACAATTGTCTTGTAACATGACAGAACATGTATCTTGAACCCTTCTAACAGGAAAACTTTGAAGATGATGCTGTATGATTCGTATTGCATTTTGTCCAGAAGGTACCTGGCTTTTGGTTGTCCCACTATTGGTGATGTTAAGATTGATCACTATGTTAAGGTTTATAAAATTAAACTTTACTTTTGCAACATATATTTTATGGGTCAATAATTTATATCCATGCAAATATTCAGTTCTCTGTCAACATATCTCACTTAATAGTTCAGTGTGCATTGATGATTACTGTCTAAATAAATTATTTTACTAAGTTTGAAAACAATCACTTTTGACTACATATTTAATCATTTGAGTATGTTTCCCCTTATGTACACATACATACATTTTTTTCCCCAAGAGTGATATTTAAGTGCATGAGCGGGCTTACTATGCCCTTGAGGGGAAAAAAAAAGTAGAGTGTTTCAAATCTCCTTGGAATCTACTAGATTTTCTTAATTATGGATATTCTTCCTCAGTGGGTTTACTGTTTGGTCTGCTAGAGTTGGCAGTTCAAGGTTCTCAACGATACAACTTCTGATCTGTTCTCTTGTGTCTCAGACAGGACTAGTGCTACTACCTATCTGATTTTAGCTCATCTGAGCTCTGGCAGATGCAACATAACTTCTGCATGTCCACCACATACCCTATCTTGCCAGGGCCTAAACTGTGTGCCAAATTGTTGTCATGAGGTTTCCTCACTCTGTGTTACCATGCTCTATACCACGGAAGGATACTTGCTATCAAATTGATTATACTCTGTGCCCCAGAACCTTAAGAGAACACAGGAATCTTGGCCTTCCTACATAGATAAAATGAATATGACTTGGGAAATATGACCAATTGTTTTGGTCTGCCTGGACCTGAAGGATTTCCCAGCAACTGGACATTTCATTGCTAAGGCTAGGGTAGTTTTGTGAAAACCAGGGCAGAAAATCATCCTACTGAGAAAGCCAAAAGAAGCCCTCCATCTGTCTAACAGTGCCATGCTTCAGGAGACATTGGCAGGGGTTGCTACGGGTCGGCCTTAGACGGGCATGCACAGTGATCTCCTTTCAGGGACCCTTCTACATTCAGTAGCTCCCTCAACATCTCCAAACACATCTCTCTCTTCTGGCAGTTTGGTTTGGATATGGAAGATGGGCAGACCTGCCTTACTCTCTGTTTTGCTGGTAAAATGGAACCCTTTCTTCTCCCACAATCTCAGGCAGAAGGGTGACATTTTATTTTTTTTGTTTCTCTTTTTGAATACTTAAGATTTTCCCTAGATCATCAGAGAGACAAAGTAGGTGTTTCCTTTTTCATGGTTGCATCCTTTCTGACTCTAGCATCACAGCAAACCCCTAGTAGAGACTAGAGCCCAAGAGATAAAGGTAACCTTCTTGGTAAGGAAACCTGGATCACAAAGTGTTTCAAAATCATTTTATCTCAAATATCCATTTTTCCTCATAGAAACTAATATCTCTCATGTGCTTTAAAATATAATGGTAAAAGTACTGTGAAAATCTTGTTGTTTAACAGAGAAAATATTCGTGGGAAGATAACACTAGAAAATTTTCCTCTTGCTATTTTCATTATGTGAGTTGGCCTGATGATGGAATTTAAAAGCATCTAGAGAATATTCTGATATTTGGTACTTCTAAAATCTTTGTGAATATTTTTATTTAACACTTATATGGTATATGTGGACAATAATATATCCTAATATTTTTTAAGCCATATGGCAACTATGTTTTTTAAATTATCTCAAGGGCTCTGACTACTGGGGATATAGGTATCATAGGAAATCTGCACAGAAAATAAAATGATTTATACTGCATAGCTAGTAGAAATGGGACATAAGCTCTGTATTTCTGAGTTTTTGTTCAACACTATTTTCTGTTATAACAAACCATTGATAATATCTCTATGGAACTGAAAGCATCTGGAGGACAATGTGCCTCCTGGAAGAGAAAGCACATACAATGATCTTTTCCGTTTCTTTCTCTAAATAATGTGGTAGATGAATAGGTAGATTTTAGAGTAGGGTTGCAAAGATCTAAGGGGGTGCCAACAATCTTGATAACCAAGATAACTATTTTAATGTAGCATACTAAAGTCAAAATTAATGCAAAAATGAATGATATACAAAATATTAACATTTAAATAAAGATGGGATAAGTATTGTGAAGTTTTCTGCCTTGGGCTCTAATATGGCTCTGCATGGCACTATAGAGAAAACCCCTCAAGGAAGGACTTTTCTGTCCTGTGCAGCTGTCAACTCCTGCAATGTCTGCCTCCACTGAGGATCCCTGCCTCACCCAAGGTCTCACCCTTCCCAGACCACCCAGATGCATAACTGAGTAAGGCAGCGGGAGCAAAGCCCAGATATTTTGGGCAATCAGAGGAAATTCCAAGGCATCAAGTCCTCAAACTCCCTGTTAGATTGGCCAGGCTTTATCTTTTGTGCATTTGTTTGACTTCTTTCTCTGCCCGGTTCTGTTTGTTTGTTTGTTTGTTTCCCCACTTTCCTTCACAGATGCTGATCCTTATAACATCTTATACCTCAATCTCTGACTTAGCATCTGCTTCAAGAGACCCCAACCTGTGACTGGAATGAAGTACTAAAGATTCCCTCATTCAGGTACCCCAGTTTTGATTGAAAATTTGAGTTAGCTTTTTCTAGTTTTTCTTCTTAAAAATTAAAGGAACTGTTATTTATAATGCTGTCAGAAGAATGGGCATGAATTATAGACAAGTTTTAAGCAAATGAATACACACATCTGCGGTCTTAACAGATGAAATTATAAATAATTTTCAACCGTAACTCAATGTGATTTTATGATTGACTATTAGTCTAACCTTAGTGCAGTTAAAGTCCTGTACTTAAATTTGTTAGAGCACTGATTTCTTATGGTAATGTCTCACGTTCCTTTTTGTTTATATTTCCCATTTGTGCTCTCATCACAAGATCCCAACCCAGATTAGCTACATCCTTATATGATTCACTATTGTGGATAGTTCCCAAGGGTTTGGTCAGAATTTACTCAAAATTCTTTGATAAAAAGGTCTTTCTGCCACATATGCAAGACTTTGATTGCATTTCCATTTAATCTGATTATTTCTTCTTTTTAGTAGACACTGCACAGATTTATATAAATGCGGCAAATTTGGGAGATATTTTCCCCTTAAATGCAAAAATGTTTAGCTGGCCAAGAAGCTTCAGCAACATTCTTTTTATGAATGATTTACAAAGGGATTACATGGGCTTCCAAGAAAATAAAAATGTTTTTTCCTAGTCTTGAGACAGGAAACAATATGGTTTAGGTTAAGTGTTACCAGAAAGATTGTCTCCTATGAAGTATAATCCCTTTCAAATACAGTATTTTCCTCCCTTCCTTCTTTCAACTGCCGAGTACTGCCTTACCAGAGATTCTGCCCTTCTCAAATTGCTCACATTTGGTAAGTTGTTCCATTCTAGCTTTCCAGCCTCAATAGAGATTCACTATTAGTTGTTTTGTGTTTACAACATACAAGTTATATTTACATTTAGGTTAAAAAAAAAATTTCTACCAGAATGCAAAAAAAAAAAAAAAATCACTGGGTGGGACTCAGAATATTTTGGTACTTTACTGAAAAATTGGTATTCGACCGTGACTAATCACTTCACTTTTCTGGATTTCAACTCTTCCTTCTGGCATATGAGACATTTGATGGAATATTATTGAAATTTTCACTATCAGAGTTACAAAGTTGAATGATACTGTGGTTTCACCATAGGGGTAGCTTTGGAGAATTGCATATGTAATTTTACAGATTTAGCAGTACTGTGGGGATGAGGGGAAGCTATGGTTTAATTATGGGTATGGATTCTAGGACTTCTATTCAGTAGCTTCAAGGCATTGGACATATCATACAACCTCTGAGATTCTTAGTTTACTCATCTGTGAATGGAGATAATGGGGATAATAATAACTAATTTGCATAGATATTCAGAAGATGTGAGAACCCCTTTCCCAAAAAACATAATCTATGCCTTATAGTAGTTATTTCATATTTGTTACCTACCACTATCACTGGAGAATTTACATTTTTTGTTAGCCCATTTTCTTTCTTATTGTATTTAGTTTCTGAGTGTATACATAAGTATTAATTTGCACAATCTTGTAATATGTAAAGTGCTTTGAGCTCTCAGAGAAAAAGAATTATGCAAAGAGAGAACATTATTATTCACTGCACTGGTGTGTGAATGCTCAAGGCTCCTAGACACATTCATCTTAAAGGATGTATTAACTCCAAAATCTACATGGGCCCTGTAAATGCACACTTAATAAACACTGACAATTTATAATTTTTCACTTTTCTGTTAAAAGTAAGAGCAAAGACAAAAAGTTAATGTAACACAAAATTTATGACATTATAAAATGCTAGAATTTAATCTTCAAGTTAGTATTAACCTCTTGCAAATTAAATATAGAAAATTATAATAAGAGATCTTTCCAATCATTGGCAATTACAGTCAAAGTCCTGTCTATACACATTTAAGCTATGGACATTTCCTTATTATTATATTAGCATTTTACATTTGCATTAACTTGACACAGAATTCTTATATATTTTTTTAAATTCTCACAATTATCCTGTGAGAAAGAAAATCAGAATAATTAGTCCTTTATCATAAATGAAAAAATAGAGGTGCATAGAGCTTAGGTCATTGATCTATGGTCACATTAAAGACTCTAAGTTCACACTATTTTCACTCTATTGATGGAAATGAACAGAGCATGCAAGGAGAATTGTCATTGTTCCAATTTGCCTGATATGTAGATTTGAGATGTCGGTTGGAACAGGTTAAAAAAAAAAAAAACAACACTTGAAATCAATGCTAAGAAATTTGGGTATTTTTTATGGATTTTATTTTTATTTTTTATTTTTAAGTAATTTCTTCATCCCAAGTGGGGCTTGGCCCCATAACCTGGAGATCAAGAGTCTCAGGTTCCAAAGATGGGGCAAACCAGGTACCTTGAAATTGGGTATTTTTATGGGTAAAGAAGAAAGATTGAAGAGGAAAGATTGAAGGCTCGGCAAAGGCTCCCCTCATCAGAACTGTGCTCTGTAAAGATCACTATGGTGTGGGGCTCCTGGGTGGCTCAGTGGATTAAAGCCTCTGCTTTCAGCTCAGGTCATGATCCCAGGGTCCTGGGATCGAGCCCCACATCGGGCTCTCTGCTCCACGGAGAGCCTGCTTCCTCCTCTCTCTCCCTGCCTGCCTCTCTTGCCTACTTGTGATCTCTGTCTGTCAAATAAATAAATAAAATCTTAAAAAAAAAAAAAAGAGTTCTTTAAAAAAAAAGATCAATATGGTGGTGCATGAGGATAGACAGAAAGTGAACAAGAATAGAGGCAGACTAATTGGATAATTGGAATAGT
Source organism: Mellivora capensis (assembly GCA_004024625.1). Taxonomy (NCBI): domain Eukaryota; kingdom Metazoa; phylum Chordata; class Mammalia; order Carnivora; family Mustelidae; genus Mellivora; species Mellivora capensis. Next base: position 9,942 of record PISX010016267.1, read on the forward strand.
TCAGAAAATAAGGCAATGATAAACAAAACCATTAGGAAAGCAGGGTGAAAGTGTGACTTTAAAGAAGGCTAAATTGTTAAAAGACTTGGGAATATAGGGGTTGTAGTGATTAGAGAGGATTCATTGATTAAACTCCTCTGAACAAATTATGCTCTGAACCAATTAGGAAGCAGGCCACAGGATCCTAGAAAGTAGAGATACGTAAATCTGCTTAATAGCTGAGGTTTGTGGTTTGGCCACGTCAATCAGCTTACTGTATTTGAATGCAACAGTCTTCTGCATAGTCATTGGCATGAGTATGTAACATTAGGACTCTGGTGTAGACTGCATTGGTAAGGCGGCATGGAAAAGTGGGATATATCTACAATGTTTGCATTTGTGAGCAATCAGTTTCTGAAAAAGGAGGGAGGGTGAAGCTGAAATAAGCAGACTCAGTACTTTCTTCCAAACTTGCTAATCAGAAACTCACTTCTCTTCTTGTGATGAATGGACAGTAAGGGGTGAGGAAAGAGTCCAAAGTTTGACCAAAGGATGACTCTAGGGAAGTCATTCCACGGGGAAGCACAGAACTTGGCAATAAATAAAATAGAACAAAATCATCTTTGAATGGTTTCTATTTAACTTTAGCCTGTAGGAAACAATCAGTGATAAACTCAGCCTAAAGCAGAATTTCTCAACCTCAGCACTAATGAGATACCTGACCAGATAATTTATTGTTGTAGGCATCTGTCTTGTGCCTTGTAGGGTATTGAACAAAATCCTTGGCCTCTGCCAATATCATATCCCCAGCTCTGACACCCCAGAATGGCTGCACACATTGCTAAATTTCTCCTGGGGAACTTCATCATTCCCTCCCTCCCACTGAGAATGACTGGCCTTAATGGTGGGGACTATGAACCGTGGCTTTGTGCTCATCTCAGGGATCTAAGTCTTAATCTTTCTCAATTAATTGTGCATGAGTCTCTGAAAGTGAATTACTAGACCATTTTTTATGTTCAGTTCAAAAGACCATGTCTGTCATGAGGGGGAATATAATTTACATTAGACCTCAAATTTTGGAAAATACATTGATAACTGGATAGCGGGAAGAATGCTGGTGGGGATTCATTGTACGTAATTCTTTCCTAGTTTGGAAGGATATTCTTTGGCTTATAATGTGTGTTTAAAATCCTCTTTGTCAGAGATGGAAGACTGTACTTATTACACAAGGACGTAGATGGGGAAAAAAAAGCTTCAGGTGCTGCTGTGATTAATAATGCCCTCATCATTATTGCCATTCTTTCACAGGCATCTAATTATGTGTTTCCTGAAGATATTATCACAGCATCAGGCCATAGTTATACCCATCTGGAACCGGAGGGAGTGCCATTGTAGGAAACATGAAATGAAAAATAAAAAGCCGATAAAATACTCTATGATCTTCAACAATTTGGGTTAGTGCAAACAGCATTAGGAGTAAAATATTAAGACTTGGATCCCAGAACCAGTTTTGCTCCTGACTTGCTTCTTTACCCTGAAAAAGTCATATAATTTCTAAGATTAAAGTAGTGCATGAGAACCAAAGCAACTCTCCACAATGTTGCCTAGTTGGTTAGATGGGTTGGAAATTGTTTTCTGATTTAAATTTGTCCTGAAGACATAATTATTTGTCACTTAGAGGATCTCTGATCCAATTCCCCAATTTTGGTAAACTTGGGCTTTGGCCTCTGTCCTTGCACCATAAAAGACAGTTTCCTGTGAGGTTAAGTAAATTTCCATTTTACAAAAGCAGCTTCCAGGGACACCTGGGTGACTCAGTCAGTTAAGCGTCTGCCTTTGGCTCAGGTCATGATCTCAGGGTCCTAGAATCGAGTCCTGCATCAGGCTCCTGGCTCTGCTTCTCCCTCTGTTTCCGCCTGACACTCCCCCTGCTTTTGCTCTCTCTCTCTCTGACAAATAAATAAATAAAATCTTTAAAAACAAACAAACAAACAAAACAAAACAAAAACAAAAACAGAAAATCCAAAAAACAAAAGCAGCCTCCAGCCTCAACATACTTCTTTAGTTTCTCTCTTTCTCTTAAGTTCCGGCTTGGTCCTTTTCTTTTTTTTCCTTGAATTTTAACTCTGTGGTTTTTAGAGAACTTTTCATCGTTTTTTTTTTGTTTGTTACTTTGTTTTGAGCATAGTTGACACACAATGTTATGTTAGTTATACTAGTTACACAGCGTGGTGATTCTACAAGTTTATACACTATCTTTGTCCACAAGTGTAGTTACCATCTGTCCCCATACATTATTAGATGTAAAATACTGTTTTGGTTTTTTTTGACAGACTGATCACAGGTAGGAAGAGAAGCAGACAGAGAGAGGAAGGGAAGCAGGCTCCCTGATGAGCAGAGAGCCTGACATGTGGCTTGATCTCAGGACCCTGCGATCAAGACCTGAGCTGAAGGCAGTGGCTTTAACCCACTGCGCCACCCAGGCGCCCCTAAAATTCTGTGCTTTTTATTCCTGGGACTTATTCACTCCCTAATTGGAAGCCTGTACCTCCCATCCTCTTCACCCATTTTGCACAACCTCTCCACGGCCTCTCCCTCTGGCAACCATCAGTTTATTCTCTGTATTTATACGTCTGATTCTGTCTTTTTTGTGTTTATGTATTTGGCTTTGTTTATTTGTTTGTTTATATTCCACATACAAGTGAAATCATATGGTATTTATCTTTCTTGACCTGACTTATTTCACTTAGCATACGATCTTTGGGGTCCATCCATCTTGTCTCAAATGGCATGATTTCATCCTTTTTTAAAAAAAAAATTATTTATTTACATATTTATTTATTTGAAAGAGAGAGAGACAGAGAGGAAGGGAGGGAGAAAGGGAGAACATGGACAAGGGGGAGGGGTAGAGGAAGAAGCAGACTCTCCACTGAGCAGGGAGCCTGATGTGGGATTTGATCCCAGGACCCTGAGATCATGACCTTAACCAAAGGCAGACACTTAACCCACTGAGCAATCCAGGTACCCAATTTCATTCTTTTTTTGTGGCTGCATAATAGTCAATGTTTTTAATGATAGGCTAGTTTCGATTATTAGAAACTGGAATTATAATGCATTTAAGTAATTGGGAAGGTAAACTGGGTCATAGAATAAGAAGCACTATCATGTAACCACCAAGAATTATCCAATAAAAGTTTTAGACTATTTCCTTCTGTTTCTAACAGGGTGGTTAAAATTATTCATATTTTATCATATTCAATGTATCACTTCATATAGCATTTTTGTCTTTAAAATGTTTAATAAAGCATTTAATAAATACAAAGGATATTTATAGCATAGGTTAGAAGTGCAAAGTTTAATAGTTGATATGAAGAAACTGCACCCAATTTTTAAAGACAGTATTATAAATTTCTTTTTTAACCCAAGGTAAAAATTACTCTGAATTTCTTTTCCATTGTACCCTTGATTTCCTGCATCATTTTTATTCTTCATTATGTAATATACTTACAGCAAACATTTTTTGTGACGTGAAAATTTGTATTAAAACACTTTGTTAGGGTGCCTGGGTGGCTCAGTGGGTTAAGCCACTGCCTTCGGCTCAGGTCATGATCTCAGGGTCCTGGGATCAAGTCCCGCATCGGGCTCTCTGCTCAGCAGGGAGCCTGCTTCCCTCTCTCTCTCTCTGCCTGCCTCTCTGTCTACTGTGATCTCTCTCTGTCAAATAAATAAATAAAAACTATAAAAAAAAACCCACTTTGTTAGTTGAATAGTGTTTCATAAATTGTATATCATAATTTAATTAACTATGCTTTTTTTAAAAGATTTATTTATTTATATTAGGAGAGAGAGAGAGAGAGAGAGAGAGAGACAGAGCATGGGGGAGGGGCAGAGGGAGAGAGAGAATCCCGAAGCAGACTCCCTACTGAACATGGATACGGGACTCCAGAACTCCAAAACCATTACCTGAACCAAAATCAACAGCTAATTGTTCAACTGACTGAACCACCCAGAAGCCCCTATTTAACTTTTCTAATATTAGATATTTTGTTTTCACATTTTATTAAATAATACCGTGTTATTCATTTCTGTGTGTAAGACTTTTTTTTCATATTTTTGAATACTTGGCTAATGAATCTAAAAATTAAATTAAGATATTGAAGAATATGTACTTTTTAAAGATTTTTGATATAATGTGCTTAAATCATTTTTCAGAAAAATTTGTATTTATTTCAGCATAGTGGTATGATTAACAAGGTGGGACCTTTAATCAGACCTCATGAGTTAAAGTGTCAATTTACCTCTAGCTAACTGTGCTTGGACAAGTTCTTAATCATTCTGTGTCTATCTATCTATCTATCTATTTATTCTAGAGTGATGCTAACAAGTATGTAATTCATAAGGATGTTATGAATATTTATAGAGTAATAATATTTTATAAATATGCTGTATGGGAAGGATTTAATACAATAACTGCTTGATAAATAGCAATAACAATATATGTGTGCTGTACTAATGTCATACCATTGTGAACATTAATTTATATATTTTATAAAATGTTTTCTAATATTCTAGTTAAAAATTATACTCTTATTTCAACTTTCATTACTTTAAGTACTTTTTTTATAAACCAGAAATCCATGTCTTTCCCATTGATATAAAGAGATGTTTATATTATGAATTTGTATTAACTCCATAACTCCCAACAAACATAACCATTTTATGCAATAAATTTTGCAGTGTTGGAGTAACTGGGTGGCTCTGTTGGTTAGGTGTCGAATTTTGATTTTGGCTCAGGTCATGATCTCTGGATGGTAAGATCAAGCCCTATATCTTGCTCCATACTCAGTGGGGAGTCTGCTTAAGATTCTCTCTCTCCCTTCCTATGTGCCCCTCCCCCTCCATGTTCTCTCTCTCTCTCTCTCTCTCTCTCCAAAATAATAAATAAATACATCTTTAAAAAATACATTTTGCAATTGTTTCTCCCATTTTATAATTTTTCATTTTGTTTTTTGTTTTGTTATACAGATTAAAACTTTTTTAATAAAATAAAATATTTAAAACTTATCATTGTTGACTTCCCCTAATGATTTTATGTTTAGTATGTGTTTCCTCATCTTAGAGAAAATTATTCCACATTTTCTTTCAGTTAAGCAGTTTTATTTTCAAAATTAAATACAACAGTGATTTATTTTGGTCTATGTTAGCATATTATTTATATCCTTTATTAATTTCAGTGACGTCTCAGAAGAAATTCTAGGGTTTTGAAATATAAGAAATTATTATTAGAAAATGATGATAGTGGCTCCCTTTCCAATAGCAAGAGCTCTTATTTATTTATCTTATTTTTGTTTGCTCCAGACTTAAGGATGTGCCACCAGTGTTTCTTTGTGAAGTGTGATATTGGCTAATGGATCAGAATAATAGATATTCTTCAACACATGAAGAAAATATCCTTTTATTTTCAATTCACTCAGCATTTTCATGAGGAATAGTTGCTAAATCTCACTAAATTTCTCTATGGCACTGTCAGCTAGATCTTTTTGGAGGAGATAATCTGGAACTATGCATATTCTGTGTTATTAGCTAGGGCTTTGAACCAAACGTCTGATGTTTTGATTGTATGATTTCCTTTTTCTTACTAAGTTAGAATTCTTGCTATTAATTTTTCCATGCATCAATAAAGGAAAAGATTATGATGATGGTGATGATGACAACACTATAATTAAATTTACTGAATGTTTACTATATACAATCTCCTGGGCTGAACTTTTCACATGCTCTATTTTATTTAATCATATTAAGTGAAGAGTGACAGAGAAGAGATAAGAAATATAGAGAAAAAAGGTACCTTGTAAATTGGAACGTGGACTCAAGACCATCAATTGTATTTCTTGTAATGTCTTGCTTCTATAATTTTTCCTGTGAAAAACACAGTTTACAAGATTTTATCTTATTCTGAGTTCTATGTTCAGAGGCCCATGTACCACTTTCCATAGATGTCCATATTCATCGCTGTTTGGATGGCTAAAATCTTCAGGATTTTGGAAGAGAAGGATGATGGCTCACAAGTGGACAGAGATAGGAAAAGCAGATTCTTGGGTTACTCCTTGCTCATTAGAGAGTTCTGTGCATTTGGAGAGCTGCAGTTTATTTCCCAGGTTAGCTGAAGCCGTTCCATCCCAGAATTATGGGAACAACAGAGTTTAATAAATTTCTTTTCTGACTTCTTTTTTTTTTTTTAAGATTTTATTTATTTATTTGACAGACAGAGATTACAAGCAGGCAAGAGAGGCAGGCAGGGAGAGAGAGGAGGAAGCAGGCTCTCCGCGGAGCAGAGAGCCTGATGTGGGGCTTGATCCCAGGATCCTGGGATCATGACCGGAGCCCAAAGCAGAGGCTTTAACCCACTGAGCCACCCAGGCGCCCCTCTTTTCTGACTTCTTTGATGCTGTCTGTACTATTTTCTATCAGAAGATGGAACATATGGTTACTAGTTTATAATAGTGTTTCTAAACTTTCTCTCATAATTAGTGTAATTAGGGTAAAGTCCCTCTGGATTTTGGCATATGTTTTCTTCCATATTTAGTTCACAGTTCTCTGCATTTTCTTTCTTTTGTTCCTTTTGATGTGCATTTTGATAGAATTAAGGGCAGAATTCTACCAAATTCCCTGGCCACATAACCTAGAAATGCCTATAAATCTAGCTTACTGTTTAACTATAAAGTAATACTGGATTTATTGAGTATTACATCTAGGATTCTTTGGACAGAAATAATTCTGTGAATATATTAAAAAATCAGTTAAGGCAAATATCTTTCTAGCATAATGTCGAAAAATAAAAGATGATTGAAGATGAACTTCTTTCCCCTTCCGGAATAACTTTAATGCTGCTGGTATTAGGTGAGTCCATGAGATACCTCAATGGTATTACAATTTTTAGTTATAAATTGAAATAAGGGATTAACTAATTGATTTATAGTCATGAAAATGTTAACATATCTCAAATGACTAAACTTAGGTGACCTGAAAATGGCGCTCAGTTGAAAAATATACAGATATGAAAAAAGACGTTGTCAATTCTTCCCTTAAGGTATAAAAAGAGGTATGAACTTAGATTACAGTTAGATTTTCTGTCTTTCTTTTGTAATAGAGAAAAAGGAAAGCAGTAATTAAAAAAACTGAAACAAAGGATCTTCTACTTTCAGCTAAGATGAAGTAACAGGAAGCTGAATTTTTAGATTGTAAATATATAAGATGACAGTTTTCAAGATACTGGACATCAGGCAAGTAAGGACAGCAGTCCCTGAGAGAGCCTACAATTTCCCCCAGGTTATACATTGAGGATATTTCTCAGTGTGGCACAGGGCAACACTGGCAGAATGTTAGTAAGAAAACAGAGCTGAGAGTCAGTTCTCTTACTCTGAAAACCCTGGAGCTTTCAGGATAGAACAACAGAGAGGAGTGATCTGTGCAGAGACAAAGATCTGTGGAGCATGTCCTTCAAGAACCAAGTACTGATTACTGCATGTGAATGAGAAATTATCTGAGTCTAGGGAAGATTAGAGGCAACTGTGCCCTGGATCAAACAGGCCCAGGGCTAGTGACTGTTTTCACCAGCCAGATTGGAAAAAACTAATAACTGAGAGGGGGGAACTGGATGGAGTACTCAGAAGTCTTGCCTCAGAAGTAGGAATGATTAGCCTAGACTGAATACTGCTCACAATGCAACTAATAAATTTTAAAAACAAAACCTTAAAGGGTTAAACTGCTCTCAAGTATTTTGACTGCACCTCAGAACAAAGCTTAAAAATATTTATAAAAACACAAAAATACTCAACACGTAGCAAGATAAAATTCAAAATGTTTGGCATCTAGAATATTTGGATTGCTTGGATGATAAAAATCATCAGGCATACAAAGAAGCAGAAAAACATAATCCATAATGAGAAAGCCCAATCAATACAAGCTGACCCAGACCTGCCACAAATAGAAATAGCAGTAAAGGGAATTAACAGACTCTTCACTGAAGAATACATACAGATAACAAGTAAGTACAAGAAAAGATGTTACCGTTGTCAGTCATCAGAGAAATATAAATGAAAACTATGATGAGATACTAAGTGTAGAATGACTAAAATTAAAATTACTAATCTTTTGAGATGTAAGTGAAGGTGTGTTAGAACTAGTATGCTCATATACTGTTGATGGGAATGTAAAATGATACATTGAAAACAGTTTGGCAACTTCCTAAAAATTTTTATATATATATATATATATATATATATATATATATATATGGTGATTCAGCCATTCTATCCTTATTAGTAGACAATAATTTGAATAGAGCTTTATACCAATAAAGCCATTATGACCATTTATGTTAAAGTCTTTGTATGGACATGTGTTTTATTTTCCTTGGGTAAAACTATGAGTTCCATAAGGGTAGGGGACTTACCTGTCTTGCTCTCTAACCAACTTAGTACCTAGCCCTGTACCTGGTCATTGTAGGAATTTAAATACTGGTTGACTAAAGTAATATGATTTACTGTAGACTTTGTCTTATCAACAAGTAAATGAATAAACTGTGGCATATGAATACCGTGAAATATTACTCCACACTAAAAATGAATGAACTACTGAAACATGCAACAATATGGATAAATCTTAATATAATCATGCCAAGTAAAAGAATCCAAATGGTAAAGAGTACATACTATATGATTCCATTTACACAAAACCCTGGAAAATGCATATCAATCCATAATGACAGAAAGCAAATCAGTCATTATCTGGAGAGTCAGAGGGAGAAGTTAGGAAGGTGTCATCCTAAGTGTCTATCAATAGACAAACAGATAAGGCAAATGTAACACACACACACACACACACACACACATACACTCAGGGGGATATTACACAACCCATCCGCCACAACATAGAGGGACCTAGGGGGTATTATGCCAAGCAAAATAAGTCAGACTGAGAAAGACAAATACCATATAATTTCACTCATATGTGGACTCTAAAAAGCAAAACAAATGAATAAACAAATGAAAAGCAGAATCAGAGCTGTAAATACAGAGAACAAACTGATGGTTGCAGAGGGAAAGTAGGTGGGGGGGATGGACAAAATAAGTGAAGGAGGGTGAGGAAATGGACACTAGTTATGAAATGAATAAGTCACTGGAATAAAAGGCACAGCATAGGAACACAGTCAATGTTCCAGGAATAACATTGTATGGCTGTATGATGACAAATAATATCCACACTTGTGGTGAGCACAGCATGAAGTATAGAGAAGTTGAATCACTATGTTGTACACCTAAAACTAATCTAATGTGTATAAACTATACTCAAATTAAAAGTATTAAAAAATAAATAAAAGTTTGTAATTTAATTTTAAAAAGGGGAGACATGAGAAAATATTTGGGCATATAAATATGTTTACTGTCTTAATTGTGATGATGATTTCCCAGGTATGTGCATACATCAAAGCTTTAAATATGTGCAGTTTATTATATGTCAGTTATGCCTCAATAGAACTGGTTGACCATATTCTCTTCCTCCAAATAAAGCAATATCCAGAAGATCTTATGATCTTATTCTAGAACAATAATGTATTGGAGATATACTGCTATTTGTTTTTATGTTCCCCCCCCCCGCCTTTTTTTTTCCTGCCTTATCTTCTTTTGCGTTTTCTTTAAATATTGGTACCTCTTAGGGCTCTTGTCTCTTTGGTCTTCTTATTTCCACTCCCTATATGACCTTCCTGCAGGATTTCTTTGTACCTTGATGTCTTCAACCCAACCATTTTTTTTTCTAACACATAAATTGCATAGTTCCTAATCTAAATATCCAGCTATATATTTGACGTTCTCATTCAAATGCCCACTAGCAGCTTAAAATCAACGTCTAAATATAAATGTCTAAAAACATTAAATACCACTCAACAAAACAAAGCTTGTCAGATGGGTTCTCATGACATACTACATGAGTGACATAACATCACCAATGATGTATTCTCGTCCACATTTTTACTTGAATATACTCAAAGCTTTTAAACTAACTTTTATTTTATAGGGAATTTAGGTGATAGAATAAGGTAAATGAATAAGCAATCCAAATATTCTAGAGACAACTGGCCCCCTTTCTTCAAGTCCATATCACCAAAAAACAAGTTGAGAAAATTGGAAAAAATATCTAAGTTCACTCTTATTTTCTTCTTCCCTCTTCCATTCCTCTTTCTCTCTCTCTTTTTGCTCATTCTTATGGATATGATAATATTAAGAATTGAATATAACAACATTCACTTATTTAATGTAGTATTTATTTTAACAATAAACTTCCTTGCCCCTTATCACATTTCTTTCTTCTGTCAACCCTGGGATCTCTAGACTTTTAGTATTTTTTTTTAATCATTGTTTTTCATATTTTAGGGAACTGAGACTTAGAGATTTCTACATCAACCAACTTTTACAGCCAAGGTTGGATTCTTCACTTTGTATTCTGAATTCATTTTACTTTAAAAAATCCTCATAAATATTTGTGTTTTTTAAAAAAATTTCACACTGAAGGATTTTATAATAATTCTAATTATTTCTGTATTTTAATAGGAATATGCATTTTTGCAAGTTTCTTGGGTGATTTCAATTTATGTTATATTTCATATTAAATTTTGAGAGCTTCTGCCATGGTTGATAATAATCTGAAAATAAATGAATGCAAATATGCTCTAATATTTAAAGTGGTGTTACTTCTATAATTACAAAAGGCAATTTACTCTTCATCAAAAGAAAAATGCTGTAAAAAATATTTTTCTCTTGAATAAAAAGTAATTTGGGTCCATTTGTGCAGCTAAATAGACTACTATTTCTGTTGTTTCCAAAATGAGATGGAATCCATTTATTTGGAAGTTTAAGATGATAAATTTTATGCCAACATAAATAATTCACACATATTCTAATGTTATTACAAGGTAATAGCTCCCTTCATCTTCAGGTCCCTCACATACTTAAAGCTGTGTTAGAATTTTTGAAAGAATGAATGAATACAAGGTTACATGTCTCCAGGGCATACATGATACAAATAAGTGAAATGATAGTGAATGTGCTTATGGTCTCATAATTGATTATAAGATAAAAAGTTAAATATTTAATGTGATATATTCAATGAATTAAAAACAAATCAGAAGAACTTCTGGTTTCAACTCTGACACAAAGAGCTTGGAGTAGTCACTCCATTTTAACAACAAGAAAAAAAGCTGAACAAATTGAAAACCAACAACTTTCCTTAGATCCAGATGAGAACTGAGGTCACAGGGAAAATCACTAGCCCCAAATCTTGAGACATAGGCAAATACAGAAAATGACAGTCAAGTTCAGCTTACTTGAGACAGAAGCTGCTGGAGCGATTAATAGTTAGGATCATTTAAATGATCATTTTGATGAATTGCTGGATGCTAAGTGTAGACAAAACTCAAAGAGGCCCAGTCTTAGGCAGTTTTCCACACTCTAGTGGGTTTCCCAGCCAAGTTCTCATAGTGAAGATCAGAAAAAAAAAAATTCCTCTGTATTGTAGGCAGAAGCAGGTGGAAAGTAGTCATGTTGAAACACACTCAGATTATTTTTTATTATAAGAGAATCTGTCTTTCCCTCTCATGTAACAGGAGGAAAAATGAAGCTAAGAAATATTTTGGTAGGTTACATCCCAGAGACTCAAGTTTCCTAAAATCCGAGATTTAATCATGAGATTATGGAATGTTTTCTATCCCCAAGGTGTCAGTACAATATTAACAGGGCCCCAGGATAAAAATAGTGAATTACAACTAAAAGAACTTCAAGATACATATTCTCTATTTAAGAAGGAGTTCTTTCAGAAACCGGAAATAACAAGAGAGGAAAAAGGAAACACAAGGAAGATAGAGTGAACTGAAGCCTCTGGTACCTACACCTATAGAAAACATTAACCACTGGCCAGATTAATATAAATACCACACTAACTATTTATTTATTTGTTTCTATTCCCCAGTACATCATTTCTAGTTTTTAACAAAAAATTATAAGGGAAGCTGAAAGTCAAGAAAAAAGACAGTTTGAGTAGACAAAATAAAAAAATACATGAGACTCCGATATGACACAGATACTGGAAGTAACAGGCAAAAAATTTAAAATAGCTAGGCAAGTCAATGGATTCATGACAATATTTTTAACAAATGATAGTAGAACAATTGGGCTTACAGAGGCAAAAAAAGAAAAAAAAATGAAGGCATGGACCTTATATCTTTCACAAAAATTAACTAAAAATAGATCATAGATCTAAATACAACTAGAATTAAAATCATCTGCTCTCCAAAGGACACCGTTAAGGAAATGAAAAGACAAGATACAGACTGGAGGAAAATATTCGCAAAACATATGATCTGATAAATGACTTGTATCTAAAATTTGTGGAGAACACAAAGTCAATAATAAGAAAGCAATCCATTGCTAAAATGGGCAAATTTTCTGAACATACACCTTATCAAGGAAGATATACAGATGAAAAATAAGCATATGAAAAGATGTTCTATATTGTATGTATGTCATTAAGGAATTATAAACTAAAGCAAGAATGAAATATCACTATACACCTATTAGAATGACTAATATATAAACAGAACAAAACAAAACAAAACCAACAATACAAAATGCTGGTGGGGATGTGGAGCAACGAGAACATTCATTGCTGGTGGGAATGCAAAGTTGTACAACTAGTTTGAAAGAAAGTTCAGCAGTTTCTTACAATGATAAACATAACCATAGATTGAGCAATTACATTCATAGATACTTTTTGAAACTTATGTCTGTGCAAAACCCTGCACACAAATGTTTATAGCAACTTTATTCATAATCACCCAAATTTGGAAGCAATCAAGATGTCCTTCAAAGGTTAATAGATAAATAATCAATAGTACATCCATACAATGGGATATTACTCATAATATAATATATTATACAATATATATTATATTAATTATAATATATAATAATTATTATATATCAAATATATATTATATATTATATATAATTGATTGTTATATATAATAATTATATATTAATATAATATATATTACTCATAATATAATTACTCATGATATAATTACTTATAAAAGTATTTATATTTTATAAAAAATACAAAAAAACTTTTTATAAAAAAAAGTATTTTATAATTACTTATAAAAGAAATGAGCTATCAGGCCACAAAAAGACATGGAGGAATGTTAAGTGCATAATGGTTTGTGAAATAAGTCAATCTGAAAAGACGATTTCAAATATGTGGTATTCTGAAAAATGGTGAAACAGTAGAGATAATAAAAATATCAGTGGTTTCCAAAAGTTTGGAAGGAAAGAGGAGAGATGAATAAGTAAAACACCAGAGACTTTTAGGGTGGCAAAACTATTATGTATGATACTATAATGGTGGATTCATGATGATATGCATTTATCAAAATTCGTTGAGCTATACAACACAATGAATGAAAATTAATGCAATCTATGAATTTTGTTAATAAATGTTTTTCATTGTATTGGTTCCTTACTTGTAACCAATCCACCACACTAATGACAAATGTTAGTAATAAGGGAAACTGTGTGTAGAAGGCGGGGACATTGATATGGGAACCCTGTACTATCTGCTCAACCTTTCTGTAAGTCTAAAACCATTAAAAAAAATAAAGCCTAGGAGTGCCTAGGGTGGCTCAGTTGATTAAGTGTTTGCCTTTAGCTCAGATCATGATCCCAGGACCCAGGGAAGGGAAGGGAATCTGCTCCTCACTCCTCTCTCCACTCATGCTTCCTCTCTCAAATAAAGAAATAAAATCTTTAAAAACAATAAAGCCTATCAATTAAAAAATCTAAATGACACAATAGTGTAAATAGAAAACCCTGAAGAATCACCAAAAAACTATTAGAGCTAATATATGAATTCAGTAAAGTCACAGGATGCAAAATTATACAAAAATCAGTTGCTTTCCTATACACTAACAATAAGCTATCAGATAGAGAAATTGGGAGAAAAAAATCCCACTGACAAAAAGAATAAAATACCTAGAAATAAATTTAACCAAGAAGGTAAAAGACCTGTACTCTGAACACTGTAAGACATTGGAAAAAAACCTAAAGTTGACACAAATAAATAGAAAGATATACTATGCACATGGACTAGAAAAATTAATATTGTTAAAATGTCCATATTATCAATAGCAATGTACAGATTCAATGTAATCTCTATCAACATACCAGTGGCAGTGTTTACAGAACATTTTTCAAAGAATCCTAAAATTTGTGTGGAACCACAAAATACCCTTAATAGCCAAAGCAATTTTGAAAAATAGAAGAAAGCTAGAGATATCACACTCTGATTTCAAACTGTGCTACAAAGCTATAATAATCAAAACAGTATGGTACTTACATGAAATCAGACACAGAGTTCAGGGAATAGAATAGAGAGCTGAGAATTAGACCCATGCATATATGGCCAGTTAATCTATGACAAAAGATGTAAGAATATGCAATAGGAAGAGATAATCTCTTTAGTAAGTGCTGCTGGGAACACTAGACAGTTACATACAAAAGAATAAAACTGGAATACTATTTTATACCATATACAAAAATAAATTCAAATGGATTAAAGACTTAAATGGAAGACCTGAAACCATAAAACTACTAGAAGAAAACTTATGCAACATAGGCAGTAAGCTCTTTGACATCAGTGTTAGCAATATCTTGGGGGACTAGTCTCCTAAGGCGAGGTTAGCAAAAGCTAAACTAGACAAATGAGATTATGTCAAACTAAAATTCTTTTGCACAGTGAAGGAAACCATTAGCAAAATAAAGGGGCAATTTATTAAATGGGAGATTATATTTGCAAATCATACACCTGATAAAGGGTTAATACCCAAAATATATACAGAACTTATACAACTTAATATAAAAAAATTAAAAATGGGCAGAGGACTTGAATAGATGTTTTTCTGAAGAAGGTATGCAAATGGCCAACAGGCACATGAAGAGATGTCCAATGCTACTAATCATTAGGGAAATGTAAATCAACTCAATGAAATATTGCTTCACACTTATTAGATTGGCCTATTATTTGAAGGACAAAATAACAAGTGTTGGTGAAGATAAGGATAAAAGAGAAAACTTGTACACTGTTGGTTGGAATGTAAACTGGTGCATTCACTATGGAAAACAGTATGGAGGTTCCTAAAAAAATTTAATTTTAAAATAGAACTAACATATGATCCAGCAATTCCACTTCTGAGTAATGATCTGAAAAAAAAAAAAGAAAATACCAGTTTGAAGAGACATATGCATTCCTATGTTCATTGCAGTGATCTTTACAATAGCCAAGATAAGGAAGTAACCTAAGTATTCACTGATAGATGAATGGGTAAAGAAAATGTACTATACACATGAATATTACCTCAGCCATAAAAAAAGAATGAAATCTTGCCATTTGTCACAACATGGATGGAGCTAGAAGGTTTTATGCTAAGAGAAATAAATCAGATAGAGAAAGACAAAAACCATATGATTTCACTTACATGTGGAGTCTAAAAAAAACAAAACAAATGAACAAATAAGACAAAACTGAAGGAAACTCAGAGATAGAGGAAACAAAAGTGAGAGGGGTGGGGTTGGGGTGGGTGAAATAGGTGAAGGAAATTAAGAGGTACAGCTTCCAGTTATAAAAATAATAAGTCATGGGATTGTAACATACAGCATAGAGTATACAGTCAAGAATATTGTAACAATTCTGCAGGGCAATAGATAGTAACTAGACTTACTGTGGGAAACATTTTGTAATATATAAAAATATTAAATCACTACGATGTATACCTGGAACTCATAAGATATTATATGTCAGTTATACTTCAATAAATAAATGTATATTTATTGTACATGCACTAACCAAGAGAGATGAATCAGAAATTTTCTTCCAATAGAATCACTGCCAAGATCATTTTATTTTCATTCAAGAACAACAAACAGTTATCAAATAAATTTAAATTTAAAATATACTGTGTGAAATATCATAAAAATATAAGATACCTAGGGATGATTCTAAAAAGAGAAGTATAAGATTTTATGCAGAAAATAATGAAGGTTTGTTGAAATATATTTACTAAGCTCTAAATAAATATATCTTCTTCATACTGAAATATTCGACATCATAAAGGGATATACTCCATAATAATCTATATATTCAGTACAATCTAACAAAAATCCTAAAATTTATAAGGAATATAAATAACCAAAATAATCATGTATAACAAATTTCCCCGCAAAACTTCACAGCTTGCTATAAAACCATAGTAATTACAAAGTGTGTTATTAACCTAGATTTAGCTACATAGACTCATGGGTCAGAATTGATAGCATTGAGACGACACATTCAAAAAGGCCCTTAATATGACAAAGGTGGTACAGGGCACTGGAGAAAGGTTTAATTTGATAATTTATGTGAGACCATTTGTTATCCATGTTAAAAAAAATAAGATTAAACTCCTGTCTCATACTTTATATAAACATCAATACTATTTACATTAAATACATAAATGTAAAAGCCAAAACTATAAATAATTCAAAAACCAAATAAAGAATATTTATTACCTGGGTGTAAAAAGTATTTTCTGGAAAAATACAAAAAAAATTACAAAGGGAAATATTGGTAACTTAAAGTAAGTAATTGAAGTCATGAATTTTTTTAATCCCTCCAAATGCCTCAAAGATATGAAATTTACTGAGCCACAAACTGGGAGAGTATATTTTCTACATATAAGCCAAGTAAAGAATCAGGGTTTTAAATACATTAGGTAAATTTATCAATTGGTAAAAATAAAAAATAAACCTGAAAAAATAGATAAGAGGATTTACAGAAAATGAGAATATCGAATTAATGAATAAACATATGAAAAGATGTTAACATCAATCCTAACAGAAAGACATAATTTAGAATCACATGAAGTGGGGCGCCTGGGTGGCTCAGTCAGTTAAGTGTCTTCCTTTGGATCAGGTCATGATCCCAGGGTCCTGGAATCAAGCCCCACAAGGGACTTCCTGCTCTGTGGGGAGCCTGTTTCTTCCTCTCCTCCTTGCTCATGCTTTCCATCTATCTCAAATAAGTAAAACCTTAAAAAAAAAAAAACACATGAAGATACAACTATACAACCAATTTCTGGATTAGCGCATTGATCATTTTGGTCAGTTTTTTTTTTTTTTTTAAATGTAGGCTCCACACCTAGGGTGGAGCCCAATCTGAGTCTTGAACTCACAACCCTGAGATCAATGCTTGACCTGAGATCAAGAGTCAGATGCAGCCATCCAGATGCCCTGTCCAGCTTTCTCTCGTTGAAAGGATAAGAGTGACACCTTCCAAACTCTTTACAAGTCAGAGCTGAAACTGGAAGTTCTGTGGGTCTATTCTTTAATACACTCTTAAGAAAAAGAAAAAAAGCGAAGCCTGTGAAAAAATATGTGTATACCATACATTTGATGAAAGACTTTTGCCTATAATATATACAGAACTCTCACAACTCAGTACTGAGAAATTACACAACTCAATTAAAAATGGAAAAAGATTTTTGCAGTTTCTTTTAATAGACATACTAAAGAAGATATATGGATGGCAAATAAGCACATGGAAATGTGCTTGACAATAGTCTTTGGAAAATGAAAATTAAAATAACAGTAAAATACCATGCTGTACTTGTTAGGATGGCAGAAACCAAAACAAAACAAAAAATAAAACCAAACCAAACCAAAACAAAGAACTACACAAACCTGTTTTTTTTTTCTTTTTTTTTTGCACCACACCCAGTGCTCCATGCAATACGTGCCTTCCCCAATACCCACCACCTGGCTCCCCCAACCTTCCATCCCCCACCCCTTCAGAACCCCTCAGGTTGTTTTTCAGAGTCCACAGTCTCTCATGGTTCACCTCCCCTTCCAATTTCCCTCAACTCCCTTCTCCTCTCCATCTCCCCATGTCCTCTGTGTTATTTGTTATGCTCCACAAACCTGATTTTATGAGGTGTTGAGAAGGATGTGGAGGAACTGGAATTCTCATACTGTGCCACTGTGAATGTTAAACCCTACAATTTAGAAAGCAGTTTGGAACTTTCCTGAAAAGCTAAAAATATGCTTAGCATACCATCCTCCCTTTCCAATTCTCTTATTTACCCAGTGGTAATTTATATACATACAAAGATGTGCACATAGCAGTTTTGTTTCTAGTCTTACACTGGAAACAACCCAAATGTCCACAGTTGTTGCTGGGATTAGCAGATTGCAATAGGCCCAGCAATAAAAACGAATGGATTATTGATAGATGCAATTAACATGGATGAGCCCCAAATAACTGTACCGAGTTAAAGAAGCCTGAAAATAAAAATATATTCGTATGTCAAAAATTATCTAATTTTATACCTTATAAATGTGACATTTACTTTATGTTAATTTTACTTTTAAAATCTTTTGTTAATCCAATTCTCTTGTTTTTGTAACTATGAAAAATCATTAAACTGGAAAAATCCTTAGAGGGTAGCTTATAAAACTAACTTAAGGAAAAATGGAATGACCAATTTGTTCTCTATTTTTTTAATGAGAAAATTGTTTAAAATCCTCCTTTTGCAAAATCACACACAATGTTCACATGGTTTCACCAAATGTTCATGGAAGTAATCATTTGATCCTATGTAAATCTTTCCAGGGACTTGCCAAGGAGACAATACTCATACTGTGAGGCTTCCATCAGTTTTCTTTATATCTATTTTTTGAGCCCTTTTCCCAGAGAGGGCCATTTAATTTCTGTTTGATTTTTTGTTTTATGCCTTTTAGATTAGGCATGTTTATCTTAAATATATTCTAATATAATTACTCTGTAACTTAATACTTTTATTTTGTAACTTAATGTCTAAATTTATTTTAGATTAGAAATCCATTTATACCATATTTGTTCATTTACGATTATAAATCATCACTGATTTTTCACTGATTTCTTCCAAGTTCTCATCAGTTTTACCATTGTCTTTCCTCAATGTTTCAACATTCATTTTTCCCACCTTTCAGATAGTAGAAGTCTTCTCCTCTTATAAGACCTATATGTCAGGTTTTTTTTGGGGGGGGGATGTAATTTAGTTTGTATTTCTTCTAAGCAGATTGTCAGCAGTAACAGCAACATTAATCTAACCCATTGCTTTTCCTCTATTCTGCTACAGTTAAATATGATATCCTGCAAAGATTGCTTGTCTGAGTAGTTTAGCTTGCAGCTCCTTTTCTCTGCCAATCATCAATGCAGAATGTGGCCCTCGGGATTTTCACACCCAGACTCTGCTGTTTCGATTAAGGGACCATTAGTTGTTAGTTGGACCAACAGAACTGTAGCACACATATATTTATTTTAATGTACTCCGTGCAATGTGCAAAATATGCCTATTCATTCTCTTCCTTTTAATTAGTCCTGCATTCACTGTATTTGGGAATTATTCATCACAGCTTATAGTTATGAGTGGTCAATATTTGGTAATCTCATTAAGTATGGAAACCTTTACTGTGTATTGCACTTTTTGTCTATTCAGTTGTCTCATAGAAGAAAGTAAGAAAAGTCTTTAGAGATTTTGGTTTATTTTAGATATCTATGAAGAAATTTTTTTAGTACCAGAGTTGGGAAAATCTTAAACAAGACATGAAACTCAGAAACTGTAAGTCTAAATTTGACAGATTTCTCTTTGTGGAAAGAGGAAAAACAAAACTCACATAGAGACACAATAATCAAATCTGAAGGACAAAAGATAGCCAGGATGAAAATATATGTAAATACATGTAATAGACAAAGTCTTAATACTAAATTAAGGGGGACAAAACAAAGGGACAATGCAAAATAAAAGTTGGCACAAGATATGAATCAAGCTTAAACATTTCTTAATAGTCCGAGAAAATGCCCAACCTTACAATTAACTGGGGAAAATAAAATTAAATAGTATTTAATGTCCATCTTTCATAATTTTGTATATTGATGTCTCAAATGTATGTAAAGAGACACTTTTGTTAGATTGTAGAGAGCATGCATATAATACTTTTGGAGAGTGTCTTAGTTTGGACCCCAAAATAAATTTCCATAGGCTGGGTGACTTAAACAGTAAAGATTTATTTCTCACAGTTCTGCAGGCTGGAAAGGTCAAGATCAAATTGCTGGCAAATCCTCTTTCTGATGAGAACCTGCTTCTTGGTGTGCAGATGGCCTTTTTTTCATTCTGCCTTCTCATGGTAAGATGCAGAGAAAGCAGCTCTGTTTCTTCTTATAAGAGCACCAGTCCCATCCAGGAGGGCTCCAGTTTAATGACTTAATTGTTTCCAAAGGCCCAGCATAATGTTAGGGATTAGAATTTTAGGGATCCACAAACATTTAGTCCATAACAGAGGGCATTTGGCATTATTGTTAATTCTAACAACTTTGACCCAAAAAACTTTGACTCCAAATTTACATGTTAAAAATCCTAATATAATACTACTGATACAAGTGCAAAGAAAAATACATAAATATTTATAAATTCATATGAAACATTTAGTAATAAAAATTAAAAATATTCTTGATGAGGTCCCAATAGTTCATTTTTGCTTTTGTTTCCCTTGCCTACAGTGACGTGTCTAGTAAGAAGCTGCTGTGGCCAAGGTCAAAGAGGTTGCTGCCCATTTTCTCCTCTAGGATTTTAATGGTTTTCTGCCTTACATTTAGTCTTTTCTCCATTTTAAATTTATTTTTGTGTGTGGTATAAGAAAGTGGTCCACTTTCATTCTTCAGGATGTCGCTGTCCAGTTTTCCCAACACCATTTGTTGAAAAGACTGTCTTTTTTCCAATGGATATTCATTCCTGCCTTGTTGAAGAGTAGTTGGCCATATATTTGTGGGTCCATTTCTGGGTTCTCTATTCTGTTTCACTGATCTAAGTGTGGGCATTCTGCAGTTAAAAACAGATAAAGATAGTTAAAAATATAGTAGAATAAAAGAGTTAAAATAGTTAAATAAATAAAAAAATAGGATAAAATAGTTAAAAATAGGACTACGCTATGACCCAGCAATTGCACTACTAGGTATTTATCCAAAGGATTTAAAAAGGATGATTTGAAGGGACACATGCACCCCAGTGTTTATAGCAACATTATCAACAATAGCCAAGTTATGGAAAGAGACCAAATGTCCATTAACTGATGAGTGGATAAAGAAGATGTGGTATACATATATAATGGGATATTACTCAGCCATTAAAAGAATGAAATCTTGCCATTTTAACAATGTGGATGGAACTAGAAGGTATTATGCTAAGTGAAATAAGTCAGTCAGAGAAAGACAAATATCATATGATTTCACTCATATGTTTGGAAACAAAACAGATAAACAGAGGAAAGGAAGGAAAAAATAAAACAAGATAAAAGCAGAGAGGGATGCAAACTGTAAAAGACTCTTAACTATAGAGAACAAAGTGAGGACTGCTAGAGGGGAGATGGGTAGGGAGATGGGATAAATGTGTGATGGGCATTAAGGAGGGCACTTGTTGGAATGAGGATTGGGTGTTATATGCAATTGATGAATCACTAAATTCTACTCCTGAAACCAATACTACACTGTATGCTAACTAACATGAATTTAAATAAAAAATATCCTAAAATGTCCACAGATAAGAAATATTGAAGTAAATGATTATACACATATAATATAAAATAATATAAAGTTCCTTTGTAAGAATGAGGTAGAGCGCGTATGTGTGTGTGTGTGTGCGCGCGCGCACGCTCACACGCGTGACTGGTGGGGCTAATATAGATGGATCTCTATAAAACTTTAAGTGACAGGGGCGCCTGGGTGGCTCAGTGGGTTAAAGCCTCTGCCTTCAGCTCAGGTGATGATCTCAGGGTCTTGGGACGAGCTCCGCATCGGGCTCTCTGCTCAGCAGGGAGCCTGCTCCTCCCAGCTCCCATCTGCCTCTCTGCCTAGTTGTGATCTCTGTCTGTCAAATAAATGAATAAATAAATCTTAAAAAACAAAACAAAACAAAACAAAAAACTTTGTGACAAAAGTAAGTTAAAAATACTTATAAAATATGTTCATAATCAATTTATCAAACTAACAGAGTGGAAAAAAACCACATATATATATATATATACATATATATGTATGTACTTTGAAAATACTAAGAGAAATTCTATTTCTCTAATTCCAAAATCGCATTATATAGAGATATAGTAGTTATCTTATTTTCTTTTTTAAAAAATCTTTTTTTAAAATTATTTATTTATTTATTTATTTATTTTTAAAAGTTCAGGCTCCTGCCTCCCTTTCTTTTTCTTTTTTTTTTTTTTAAAGAGATATTATTTATTTATTTGACAGAGATCACAAGTAGGCAGAGAAGCAGGCAGAGAGAGAGGAGGAAGCAGGCTCCCTGCTGAGCAGAGAGCCCAATGTGGGGCTCTATCCCAGGACCCTGGGATCATGACCTGAGCCAAAGGCAGAGGCTTTAACCCACTGAGCCACCCAGGCGCCCCTAAAATATCTTTTTAAAAAGATTTTATTATTTGAAATAGAGAGAGCAAGAGAGAACGAAAGAGAGCACAAATGGTGGGGAGGGACAGAGGGACAGGGAGAAGCAGACTCCCTGCCAACTAGGGGGCCTGATGACGAGCTCAATCCCAGGACTCCAAGATTATGACCTGAGCCAAAGGCAGACGCTTAACTGACTGAGCCACTCAGCTGCCCCAAACAGTCATCTTACTTTCTAACATCTTCTTTGGCTATGCCTCCCTCCACTGACAAGATGTATGCAGTCAAAGAAGATTGAAAAAAGCAAGGATGAAAAAATAAAATCCATTTAATGCCAAATCATAGTTACTAGAAGTTTTAAATTGAGTATTTCAATAAATCCTGACAATGAGATTGTTATTGTCCCCAATTCCATCACAAGGCTCAAAGTGAGTCCCCTCATGCAAAGAGATCATAAGGTATAGAATCGGGATTTGATACCATGACTGATTTCAGAGCCATACATTCTTATCACATAGGCTCATCACTTGCTCCGATTCTGTGTTGTAAATCTATGTATTTCCATGGCCTACCACAGTAGCTGACTCAAGAGGCTCTCACCACTCTTTAACAGATGAGCAAATGAATGAACACTACAATTCATGGTATTGTGTTTTTATGCACAGACAATTAAGACAGATTCCTGTTCTCCAGAGTTTCATAGTCTACAACATGAATAGCCATAATATAACATTCCACAGAGATTAAGAAAAGTAAAAATAAAGCTTATCCAATAAAAGATGGAAAAACACATATAATATAGTTTGTAAGGAGTGGAAAAACACCCAAAAAGGTGTTAGAAAGTGGTACTTGAATAATCACTTGATAATTAGATAAGATTTCACCATATAAAGATGGAGGGGTTGAGAGATAAGGGAGATAAGCAACAAGCAATTCTAATTAATGAAAGGCACAAAAACACTACAGTAAATGAGATGTTTACTAAATTGTGAATTGTCCAGTCTGCTTGAAGTAAAGCAGTAACGTTAAAACCAGGTCAGGGAGATGGAACCTTGTTCTACTGGCAAATGGAAGAATTTGAAACCATTTGTACCTGGGGGAATATAGTAGAGGCTATGTTTTAGGATGATTATCCTGGCAGGAGTATGTTGTGTGGGCTGAAGAGGAGGGGCATATGGAGATAGAGTCTATTTAGGAGCTAGTCTCAATTACTGGCACGAGCAGCTTAAACCAGCAAAAGGGTAGTCCGAATAGAGAGAGGGAGACACAGATTAATTAAAAAATATTATGAAAAATCTTGCTTTAATATGTTCATTTTAAAATTTTTTTTTAAATTTTATTTATTTATTTATTTGAGAGAAAGGCAGTGAGAGAGCATGAGCGAGGAGAAGGTCAGAGGGAGAAGCAGACTCCCCGTGGAGCTGGGAGCCTGATGCGGGACTCCATCCCGGGTCTCCAGGATCATGACCTGAGCCGAAGGCAGTCGTCCAACCAACTGAGCCACCCAGGCGTCCCTGTTCATTTTAAATTTTTTATTAAATCTTGGGATGGCGTTCAGTACTAGTTGTTACAGAAACTGTTGTTTCTGACCAAGAATACAAGCCAGGTATTGGGCTGAAAGAATAAATATTTCTCAACTAACACACCAAAATACATCTTTATATTCTGTCTCCAGAGTACAGGTATTCTATTATCTAATAAAAAAATCTTAACAAACAAAGACAAATCAACACCTTGCTTACATCCCTAAATGAGACATTAAATCATTTTTAATTAAGTATAAAAACAATTGAAGTCATTCCTTTCTATATTATGTGGTATTTAGATCAAATGTGTTCTTTTCAGACAGACAGTCAGACTTGTGATAAATTTGATAGAAAATCATGGTCGGTAACAACTGAATAGAAACAGATGGGCTGGAAGTTTTCCAAAGTCCTTGCACAATATTTGTTGTAAAAGCGTGAAGAGAATTTTCCCAGAAAACTAATTTAAAATTTACTGCTTTGTTGATGCTTAAAAATGGGAGACTTTAGAACAGAAATTTCTTTGCATCTTCTCCATTTTTCACATATTTACCAAATTTAAAATGAAAAACATTCTAATTGAGGATCAGCCTGCAGTTTCAAGTATTGATTTTAGCACATATACTTCTGCTATCATGTGTAGGGTAAAGAAGAGGGGACACATGAGGCTATTCTTTTAGTGCTATAATATCAGAAGACACATGTGTTTCATCCTATTTTTCAGTGATTAGATCAATTAGAGACATATACTAACCAGTCATGGAAGACATGAGAAAAAAAGAGAGATATGCTTTATAATCTTGCAAAGAAATTTGTGTAGTTTTCAGAACACTGCCCTATATTCAGAACTTAGTTGGTGATGTGATGGGAATTTTGTGAAAGCTTTAATTTTGTAGGAACCAGCCAGAAAGATGACTGACTTTTCTTTCATTTTAGTATGAATGAGAACAGCATCATATAGCAGCTCAGAAATGCTAATCTCAGGGAACTTTTACTTGGGTGAATACTGGTTGTTGTATCTGGAAGAAATATACAGTGAAACTTATCAAATGAAAAGTTAATTAAATCACTTTGGTTTTTAAAGACCAGTTCGATGCCCCCCTCACCTGGAGTTATAATATCCTCTGATAGCCATTGATCTCAACGGAGTCACCTCTGTGAGATGGAAAAGAGGAAGCACAGAAGCCTAGAAAAGTAACAAATGAGAAGAACAAATGAAAGAAATAGGACTCTAAAACATAAAGAGGGAGAATTAAGCTGAATATGAAGCATAGAACAGAAGCAGATTCTGTGTTTTCTGTCAGTTTTATTCTATAAACACCTCAGTTATAACTAAAGGTTCCCTCTTCTGCACCCTGCTGGAAGCACACTGAGATTATGTATGAATGAATAAATGAATGAATGGATGAACGAATGAAAGAGTGTATGTATTTAACAGAAATTTAAATGGAGTTTATTATGTACCTAGTACTTAATAATTTCTAATCCATATAATAACCCCTGAGGTAGATAATATTATTCTATTTGATAGTTGAAAAAAACTAAACACAATAATTTAAGAAACCCTCCCACATTACAATCACATAAGTCAGTTTTGTGTGCTCATGTTTGTTTTTGTTTTTGTTTATTTTTTTTGAGAGAGAGCAGGCACACATGGGAAGGGAGGTGGGTCAGGGAGAGTGGGGCAGAAGGAGAGGTAGAGAGAGAACCTTAAGCAGGTTCCATGCCCAGTGTGAGCCTGGTGCTGGGCTCAATCTCACTGACTCCAAGACTAAGACCTAAACTGAAATGAAGAGGCAGACACACATTGAGCCACCCAGTCCCCCAAGTCAGGTATTTTTTAAAAAGGCCTTCAAATTTACAAGGCTCCTCGGATCAACAGATCATGGGGCTCCAAGCTCAAAACAAAGTTTGCTTAAGACTCCCTCTCTCTCTCTCCCCCTCTTCCTCTACCTCCCCACCCCTGCTAATGTTCTCTCTCTCTCAATCTCTCTAAAAATAAATAGATAAATCTTTGAAAAAAAAAAGGCCTTCAAATTTACATTGAAGACTGCATTGAATTATCTGCAATGTAATTATTCATTCTGCAGCTGAAAATTTTCAAACCATTCCACACCAGTTATCTTCTTTGACCTTCACAATATCCTAGAGATAAATAAGGCAGGAAATACTATTTCTACTTTAAAGATGATGAAACTAAAGTCCAGAAGGTTCCCAGGGCTTGCTCTAGGTCACACAGCTAGTGATAGATCTGTACTTCAAACTTAAGCTGAGGCTGTCATTCAACTTTTTGTTGTTTTCATTCCAAGTCCGACATTCATTCCACTATACTCACAATAACAGCATGAAGTTTGTTGCTGACAATTACCTACCTGTGAACATTCCAGTAGCTCCTTATGCTTTGTAATACAGACCAACTCTATGTAATGTTACCCTTTCACATGGAGGAAATAATAGACACTAATTCCTCCAGCTATGTCAAGGTTGTTTGTTGCAAACCAATAGCAGGCCAGCTTTTGCATTGTCATGTGCCAGGACAGGATAATGTGCATGTCCCTTTTAAATCTTCCCCCTCTCTCATGCTACAGTCTAACCTTAACGTTGTAGCAGAAATTCATGGGCACCACTTCCCAATGGTCTTCTCATGGCAGATTATTGATCCACAATACCAGCAATTTGCATTTAATGCTTTGATTGATATTAATATAATCTGGGCCCTCCTTTCACTAGAGAAAATCTTTCAAACATACATATTAAAGATAATGAACTATATTATTGCACCTGGATGCCTGGGTACTGGGTGGCTCAGTCAGTTAAGTGATCAACTCTTGATTTTGGCTCACATCACAATCTCAGGGTTGTTAGATGGAGCTCCCCCCCCAAAAAAAATCAAGTTCCCTGCTCAGCAGGGAGTCTGCTTGAGATTCTCTTTCTCTCTCTCTCTCTGCCTCTCCCCCCTGCTCACACATGCTCTCTCTCTCAAATAAATGAATAAATCTTAAAAAAATCTTTAAAATATTTAAAAAAATCTTTAAAAAAATGAACTGAATTCTTTATCAAGCTTATCTTTTTTGGGGAAAAGGGAAAAATCTGTTATTATTTCCTCATTACCTTTTAAAGATTCAGAGTCCACAGGTTTTAATTCTTTAAAAAACTGAGAACCAGCATTTTAAGTACAGAATAGAAAGAAAATTTCTCAACTTATCAGAACATCACAGAGAAATTCCCCCATCTGGCCTAATTTTCCTACCCATATTTTGAGACAGTACTCTCTATGCAAAACTCAAGAACTTGTGTTGCCATAAAAACCGCATTTTTCCAGCTCTGCAGATTTTTCATTATTTAGTGTACCTGAAAAATACTCTTTATTTTATCTTCCCTTCTTAAATGTCTGAAAGTTTAAAGTACCCCTAATAGTAAGACATTATCTCTGAACTCTCAAAACATT
Organism: Mellivora capensis; assembly: GCA_004024625.1. Lineage (NCBI taxonomy): Eukaryota > Metazoa > Chordata > Mammalia > Carnivora > Mustelidae > Mellivora > Mellivora capensis. The sequence continues at coordinate 37,464 of PISX010016267.1, forward strand.
TGCAGAGCCTTTTTCATGGCCTTCATTACATTTAGATGGGGGTATAGTCATTATTCACATGCCTTCTCTATTATACTTGGAGCTCTTTAAGGTTAGATCTAGTTATCTCTCCCAGGATTTGTACAAGATTACATTCAATTTGTTGATTCCAAGTGGGAAGTGAAGTCAGATATTTAACTAACCCACGTTCTTTGGATTATTGGATTAAATTTTTGGATTAAGTATTTTTAAAAGAAAAGAAAAAAAAAGAAGTTCAAAAAACAACCATGCACACATACACACAAATTCTAAGTTCTAAATTTTTATTCAGGATATTACTTCATGCATATTGTCATCATTAATCTATTATCTGAAGACCAGCTAGCTATTGTAGCTATAGGATTTTAAGACTTGCTTTATTATTGCCTTTTTGGGCCCAGAAAATAAAACATTTAATTAAAAAGAGACAGAACATGTAAATTAATTTAAATCTAATCAAAGTTTTTTTAAGTGGGTTTAATTGACTTTTTTTCTTTTACTTTTCAAAAAATATAAACTAAACTCAATAGCAGTTTTCAGTTGTCAAGTTCTAAGCCACGGTGATTCATCCTCTGACTGCTATAAAGCATTAGGGACCAATAGTATTCATGGTGTATTAAAAATCTCTACAGTAAGGCAAAAGATGATTTAAAGCATATATTGAGAATTTAGATTAGTGTAATAATTGGGAGTCTGGACATTATATCTTACTATTACATTAGAAATAAGTTGCCATTGGGGAGAAAATGAACTGCAGTGGAGTTTGGTACTGATCTTGACTGAACTCCATGGATCACCCTTCTAAATATTCTGTTAGGATAAATTCTTCAAAGGTCAGATTTTTCTTCTAACTTCTGACAGTCAATACAATTCAAACTGGTAATTTCCACAGATGTTCTCTATTGCAAGACTCTTCTCAAGTAGGCCATGTATCTGGTGAAACTTTTATCACATCTTATTTGGCTACAAGGCAAAAATCATAAATTGGCAAAAAAAGGGCATATCATAAATGTACATTAGGTATTGTCTTCAGGTGATTTGTATATTTCAGCATTTATATAATACTTGGCAAACATAAATTACTATCTAATTTTTATTCATTATTCCTAAAACACCCCATGGTACTCCAATTCCCTGCTTATTGAGGCAAATTAGTCATTTATCTTAGGGGACACAAGTAACTGGCATTAGAATTTTAAGTCTTTAAACTCCTATCTCCTTACCTATGCTGTCTCTTGTTTACATTTTAATATTCAAGAAATTTTCACTTTATCTGAAAATAATAAGTTTGACCCAGATAGGATTCTTTTCATAATTTTAAGCAACAAAGTATGTTTGTATTTTGAGGTATATTACAGTGTGTGGGGGGGAATATAGGGCAGGGGTACATAAATACAAGCGTAGACTGTACCCACAAGATGGGAATTTAGAAATATCTGGATGAATTCTTTCCAAGTGTTAGAGAAAAATACAGAACCAACTTTAAATAAGGACCATTTTCTTTGATTAAAGTAAATGTCAACTACTTTTGCATTTTTGTTAATTAAAGCAAACTTCTTAAAAGCTAATTGTGACATATTTGGGTCTTTTGAAATTTATTCTGATGCTTTCACATTCTCAAGGAAAGGAAATACATCTTTTGGAAGATCAAACTCTCAAATTTAAATAAAACAAAATATGTACATGCTAGGCACCAAGTGCCCTATTGATGAAAACAGAAATAAAAGAGAAAATCCCTCTTACTTTGAGGTGCTTTATGACACTTGTGGAAAACTAAAACATGCATGCCTGGAACATTAAATAAATGTATACATGTAAAAGCATCATTCTACTAAAAAATCTGTGAAGTTCCCTTCAACCCTTAAAGTCCAAGTTTCTGTACCTCTGATGGGCAAAATACATGTCCAAGTTTCTGTACCTCTGATGGGCAAAAGTTTATGGTGAAGTTCATGGTTACTTACAGAACTACAGACTTTCCAAATGGGAAGATGCTCCAAGTTAATATACAAATTATTAGGGGTAAATTTAAGTGAAGATGTAAAGTTAGACAAAGTATTCAATAAACTTTTGATCAGGACTTTTGCTGAAGAGTGTAACCTTAATACTTTGCAAAGCTACCCACAATGTGGAAAGCCCTCAAATACACTGTTAAATAAAGCTGGGAATCCAATCACTATAACACCAGTCAACCATCACCCTTCCTAGCACAGTCATAACAGAATGCAAGGGAAATTATCTTTCAAGCACTGGAGCAAGAGGGAAAAAACAAAATCCACATTCTTATCTGTGGGATATTGTACCAACACATCAACCATCAAGATGAATTACAACTCAAATTCACATTACTTGGATGATCAAATGAAAAAAAAAATTAAACTGTTTAAGGTAATGGAGGGACTGCTAGTGGTTCTGGACCACTTGAAGAAAAAAACCTAATCCATCTCTGAAGCTTATTAGGTTTCCAAATTGTCCCATAAATAATTTAAAGCAAAATAAGCAGCTCAGATTAAAATATAACTTATCACACAGGGAAAAAATATACCATAAATAAGTCCAGGAGAAACAGCCACAAAAATGCTTCACATATTTAGGCCCAGATAATGACCTTACTGTGTTCACTAAATTTACAAATAGAGAAGCAATGAAAATTATAGAAAATTATTTAAAAATCAGCAAGCCTCTAAAATTTCCAGAAATAACAAACATTCAAAAACCCCAAATAAATTTCAACAGAAGGAACTAAAAAGGAGATTAAACACAGCCAAAGAAAACATTAGTGTGTTGGGTTAACACAGAAAGCAATAAAATGAAAGATGTGAGAGGTTAGGACAGAGATGTTCTAAAATATTTTTATTAGAGTTTTGGGAAGAAATAAGATAGAGATTGGACCAAAGTCAAGGAAGAATGGCTAAGAGTATTCATGAATTGATGAAAGAATCTAACCCACATATTCAAGAATTGTAACCAATTCTATACATGATTATAAAGCAATATCCACACTTAGACATTTGATCTGAAATGTAAGAAGAAGTGAAATTCAAATAAATGGTAAATATGTGCATAAAAATAAATGTGCTTTGACTACATGAAACAATGTTGTTTTAGGCTTTAAAAATTACAGAATGAAAATTTACAATAGTCAGCAGTAAAGGCAAATAAAATAAAAATGTCCTAATTCCTCATATTGTGGGGAAAGTTAACTTTATGTAAAGTGAATTATATATTTTACATAATTTCTAGGTACCACTGAATAATAGTAAATGCATTAAGTTGTAAACCAGTACAGGAAACAATTGGAAAATAATGATAAGATGATCAATCCAGAAAACATAAGAAAGACAAAAAGACAAGAAAGAAAATGAAAGGAATTATACAAGAGATAGGATAAAATAATAGATATAAACCCAAATATCTGTCATTAAAATAATTAGAAAAAGAAGTATTTTATGTGTAATTGGACAGAAAACAAATTTAAACTTTAAATTCTGTTTATAAATATGATATATAATATATGGCCACTGAAATACAGAAAGAAAAACATGGAGAACTCTTCCCATATAAGTAATAACTGAGAAAATTGATAGGCTATGTTAAAAATGGAATGAAATGGATTTCAAGAAAAAAGGCATTGTTTAAATGTGAAAAGACTCACTTCGTAATGATAAACACTTCTTTTACCAGAGAATTATAGCAAGTTTAAATCTGTAAGCTGTTAATAACATGACCTCAAAATAAATAAGCCAAAATTGATGAGATTACAAAATGAAATAGAGCATAGTGGAGAGTTTTAACACATCTTCTCAGTAATTAATAAAACTAGAAAACATAATTTTCAGTAAGGATACTGAAATTGTTAAATGATCAACAGAATGAACTTGATGGTATTATATTAGACATTGCATACGATAGCAATACAATTTAGAAATCTCCACATAGAGTTGTGTAGACAATTCATCAAACCACTTGAAAAGAGGCTATATTCATTGAATAACTATGATTGGTGCTCCCTGCCATTTTAAAGTAAACAAAAAGCATGACATTACATAACATTACATGCGTTTAAAATACACATTGCAAATATACAAAACTAGACCATATCCTTGACCATTTGGTGGTTATTCAGTTGATTCCAAAGAATAGTTAAATCTAAGTTCCTGTGTTAGAAGATTCTAGTCTTAAATTACTTCAGAATGAGCATCATGTCTAATCCATAAGGCATTATCTTTATGAGGAAGGATATTGGTTTTACTTCTATACAAATAATAAGTGGAGAGCATTGGTATCTATATCCAAACTCAAGTGAAGCATCTGCATGAATAATAATGACCAGGTTTTAAATTTGCTATTTCTGTCTTTGAGAAATTTAGATAAGAGTAATGCAATATACAAGAGATCATCAAACTTTCAAAGCAAGCTTATAATTTTGGGCTTGATTTTATATGTACTGAACAGCACATAAAGTTTTACGTGGCAGTGTATTAATGTGTGCAAAGTAGTATTTCAGGAAACCAAGGATGCATAAGTTGGCAAAGAAACTGGAGGTAAGGCAAATCAGTGAGGGGGCCATTATAATACCTGCATGTATTTAGCTAGTTTGCACTTCTTGGTGATAACAGGACAGAGTCTAGCTTGAATAAACAAGAATCGTCCCTATATAACCTTGAGGAAAACACTTAATGTTACTATTCTATCATAGAGAAAAGAGAATATGCATAGCAACTGGCCGCAATGAAGAACATTTGATTTATAAGAAGATAGAAACCATCAAAGTAAGATTCTCCTCCATCTGCTGAGAATATGTGAGGTCAATTTGAATGGAAGTGAGACAGTACATCTTCCTGGTGATGCAGTCCACTTTGTCTCGAGCAGAGAACAGGCTCAAAAATTTGTGTAACTTTGGAACATTCCAAATAGGACAAGTCCAAAGGTGAATACATCTCTTTCGGACTTGACACAAATTTACATAAGTAATTGACACTCACATTTTCTCACACCATGCTAGCAATAAAAACTAAGTAAAATAAAAATATATGCTTTCCAGATGATTTTGCTGACAAAGGGTGTTACTGCACAAATAGTGCCCTACCACACAACCAGAGGAGGATGAAAAGATTTACTTTTCAAAGCATAACATCAAAGGCAGTGAAGTTAAAGAATAAGCAGTTCATACCTGTGCTGTCTTCATATTTGTCCCCAAGTTCAGAATTGTTATTCTGATTTTTCCCAGAAATAGTACTAAACTTTGCATTGGAACTAAGGCTTATATAATGCCTCAAACAAGTACTCTTCAACCAAGCAGTTAAGCTACTCATTCTTCTCAATGGAACGATCCTCAGAAATACAATTAGTGAAAAAAGGCTCCTTTATATGTTGTATTGAGGTTAAGTTAATGGGGATAGTTAGGACCAAGAACAGTTTTTATGTATGGTGTTAAAAAAAGGCTATATACTTTATTGGGGAAATTTGGGGGCTATTTCTTCAATGTTCTTATTAAACTGCATCTCCTTTTTAAAAATGATTTATAGCTACAAATCAAAACTCCTGGTTTATGATAAATTAAAACCGTTAGCTTATAAGAAGTACAGTATTCTTCGGAGCATAACAAATAACACGGAGGACATGGGGAGATGGAGAGGAGAAGGGAGTTGAGGGAAATTGGGGGGGGAGATGAACCATGAGAGACTGTGGACTCTGAAAAATAACCTGAGGGTTTTGAAGGGGCGGGGGGTGGGAGGTTGGGGGAGCCTGGTGGTGGGTATTGTGGAGCGCACGCATTGCATGGAGCACTGGGTGTGGTGTAAAACTATGTATGAATTCTGTTACGCTGAAAAGAAATAAAAAAAAAAAGAAGTACAGTATTTATAATTTATTTATTTCTATGTTAAAAAAATCGGTTAGAAATGATATTTCATCACCATGATATCAGTGTTCCATGTTTTGAGGGATAACAATAAACATTTGGAGGAGAAGAGGTGGACTAAGAATTGAGAAAATTAATTTCTAACCCTGAGTGAGTATCAGCGAAGTCAACAAGCCACTTTTACCCCCTTTCTCATCCATAAAGGGAACTCATAATATGAAACCAACATATATAACAATATACCATTTTATGCATTTATATAACCTTTTTTCTAAATACACTTATTTCAGCATGGGTATAGTTCTACTCACAGTAAGTTATGTCATATTTGCTGCTGGATCTCCTGTTCTTCTACAGTTTAAAAGATCTAACACTGTCAAATTAAACTGGTTGTTCATCTTTAAAAAGTAAATGGAATTTTCTAGTGAAAACAGGAAGAAAAATTAAGGTACTCATTAGTTGTGTTATTTAGGGCTCAAATGAGTGTCTGAAAATGGTCAGATGAAAAAATTTACATTTCATTTTCCCAAAAGGAAAAACCAGCCAAGGCATTTTGGCAGGAATCTCTCCAAACAGCCACATTTTCCTAAGGAGTGTCTGTATGCGATCATTCCTTTTCAGTAGTTTACAAATAATGAACATGGGCACTAGCTCTCTGCAGATGGATACTTTGCACTTTTTATTCTGACTTTTCTGTTGTTACTTAATTTTCTGTTTTAGAAAATCATTCCCTCCTGTGGGAAAGTTAGGTATGATTTTTAATATGTCATATTTTATTATACATTGTCTTGAATTTAGTCAATGTATATGTAGAGAGTACTTACTGTATGTAAGACAATGTGTTTTGTGTGTGATGATGAATAAGGTATACTTTTTTTGTACTTGAAGAGTTTACAGCCTAGTGAAAAAGCACTAAAAACTGAACAATACTGCTATGCCCAATAAATAGTGGTATACTCTGTGAAAATTCACAAAGAAATAGCTAACTCTTCCTGGGGGATACAGGGAAGGCATCCCACACATGGTGACAGTTGTGCTTAATCTTGAAGAGTGGGTAGAAATTTTACAAGAAGAAGATAGGGGAGAAAGAACATATCCATACAGATGGAATACTGTGTTTAGAGATACCAGTTTGTGAAAGACTCCATACACTAAAGGAATAATGAAATAAACTATTCTTTTTTTATTAGAAAAAGAGTGAAGTAATGGTGAGAGCATCCGTATGCAGAGTATTTTGAGGGAGAGAGAGGCTATAAGTCAAGAGAATGGATCAGAGATAAATGCTGTTGAGATATATTATAATAAGGGTTTGGGGTGTGATAGTGTCACTAAATTAATAGAAGAGCAGAACATTTAAAAGTATGTTTTTAAGTATAATCAATTTTATAATGGTCTTAAAATGATTTTGATATAGATGATGAGTACTTTAGAGCTGATATTCTATTTTATTTATGCTTTAAGTTGGCTCTAAGATTGGCATGGGACTACTATGGAAGAAGCAAATGCTTCTTCAGTCACATTCTCCAAAAGTTACACTTTTCAAAATATTTAAAGATATTATGTTAATTTGCAAGGGTGAATCCTGATGAAAACATAGTACGGGAGGCAATATGAGGGTCTTTCTGTATAGTATGTGATTGAAACATGAATGGTTGGATCATACAATACACGGACACATGAGAACAGTTAGTGACACATTATGACCCTTCTCCATCACAACCTCATTATCAGGATCAATTTCTGAGCCTTGCCCTGACACCTGACTTCCTCCCCCTGATGTCATAACCTCAAGAAATTCTGATTAATTAATGCTTAATAAATGTCTATAAAATGAATGGGTTTAAAAGTAATGCACAAAGGCAAAATGCCAACTAACTACATAGAATACTGTATAAATATTTACAGGACCAGATGATTAATCTCAACAGAATACAAAAGTAATTCTGCCATTTCTACAAAACACAGTGCTGCTACTGGTTATTTACCCCAAAGATACAGACGTGAAAAGAAGGCCCATCTGTACTTCAACATTCATAGCAACAATGGCCACAATCACCAAACTGTAGAAAGAGCCAAGATGCCCTTCAACAGATGACTGGATAAAGAAGATATGGTCCATATATACAATGGAATATTATGCAGTCATCAGAAAGGAAGAATACCCAACTTTTGTATCAATAAGGATGGGACTGGAGGAGATTATGTTGAGTGAAGTAAGTCAAGCAGAGAAAGTCAATTATCATATGGTTTCACTTACTTGTGGAACATAAGGAATAACATGGAGGACATTAGGAGAAGGAAAGGAAAAGTGAAGTAGGGTAAATCCAAGGGGGAGATGAAGTATGAGAGATTGTGGATTATGAGAAACAAACTAAGGGTTTTGGAAGGGGGGTGGTGAGGGCATGTATGATCTGGTGGTGTATATTAAGGAGGGCACATATTGCTTGGAGCACTGGGTGTGGTACATAAACAATGAATCTTGGAACACTGAAAAAAATAATAAAGCAAAAAGCACAGTGCTTATCATCACAATAAACAGAGTTGATTGCATAGTCTACATGGGAAAACAAAGAGGATTCTATGAATGGTCATTCTTCTTTTTTTTTTCTTTTCAGCATAACAGTATTCATTGTTTTTGGACCACACCCAGTGCTCCATGCAAAACGTGCCCTCCTTAATACTCACCACCTGGATCCCCTAATCTCCCACGCCCCTGCCCTTCAAAACCCATCAGGTTGTTTTTCAGAGTCCATAGTCTCTCATGGTTTACCTCCCCTTCCAATTTTCCTCAACTCCCTTCTCCTCTCCATTTCCCCATGTCCTCCATGTTATTCCTTATGCTCCACAAATAAGCAAAACCATATGATAATCGACTCTCTCTGCTTGACTTATTTCACTCAGCATAATCTCTTCCAGTCCCATCCATGTTGCTACAAAAGTTGGGTATTCATCCTTTCTGATGGAGGCATAAACTCCATACTGTATATGGACTACATCTTCTTTATCCATTCGTCCATTGAAGGGCATCTTAATTCTTTCCACAGTTTGGTGACTGTGGCCATTGCTGCTATAAACATTGGGGTACAGATGGCCCTTCTTTTCACCACATCTGTATCTTTGGGGTAAATACACAGTAGCGCAATTGCAGGGTCATAGGGAAGCTCTATTTTTAACTTCTTGAGGAACCTCCACACTGTTCTCCAGAGTGGCTGCACCAACTTGCATTCCCACCAACAGTGTAAGAGGGTTCCCC